>CM065677.1:10133263-10300763 GCA_033220385.1 Triplophysa yarkandensis | reverse complement strand
ATGTCCTAGACGTAAATGGCGCACATTCCGGACCCACGTCAGAAAAGCAGAGCCCCATGGTGGCTCAGAAGCACAGCCCTCAGACCCAGTCAAGCCCGGCAACCCAGCAGAGCCCCACCATAACTCAACCCAGCCCATCTGCTCCACATCCCAGCCCAGCCACCACACAGCCCAGCCCGCAGCTGGTGGATCCAGGCCCCGGAGCATCACACAGCACCCAACCAATGACTCAAAGCAGCGCTCCTATGAGTCAGTCCAACCTGGAGGCCATGCAGTCAGGCTCGGTGGTAACTCAGGCCGCAGCTGCCGCCGTGGATCCGGGTATGCCGGGGGTTCAGCCCAGCTCCATTGGATCAGTGCCAGTACCGCCACAGCTGTATCTACATGACACAAGGTACTGTTTGCAAGGCAAATATTTTCCATTTATCTCAATATTAGTAATTCAAAGTAAACTAAAAATTGGACATTAATGCATGTTATATGCATAGGACTGCATTGCAAAAGCATGCTTTTGGAGTCAAATCTTCCTCATGAGCTTCTTTTTTCTCCTGGTCTATCTTTAAACCAAAGTGCCTCCAGCGATCTCACATTGCGCTTAAAGCATCTCCTGTCTCTTTCTCTCTCGCTGGCATAAGTAACATCACTTAACACCTGCTGATGAATTATTTACCTGTAGATATCTCCTCAATAATAGATGCCTCTCAGACAGGGTTGTTGGTTTTCTCACAGGGTCGGCTCAGGTACACTCTGATTTATGCACTGTGAAAGATTGGAACTGAGACGAAGAACCTGACCAATAAGCCCTGTCACATCAGTCACAATAGTTCAGAGAGTTGTTTAAACCAATTTATTTAGGAAGAACCAAGTGATGTATTTTTAATTGTTTTACTGTTTCCAAGCACATGAGCATTTGTGGAAACATTCCTGAAGACTTAAGACTGTCAACTTGGGTTTTTTATTGTGTTGTGGGATGGCACCTCTTCATTTACCCTTGTTGGTAGCAACAGGTCGGAGGTGAAAGCCAGACAGGATGTTAAACCTGACATCTGCCAAGCCGCGTACACAGATTACAGACAGCCACCGGTAGACTACAGACACCCTCCGGTAGCGGACTACAGACAACCACCGACCATGGAGTACAGGCATCCACCCGCTCTAATAGACTACAGACAACACTCCATCACTGACTACAGACCACAGGTACCTTAAAGAACACATTTAAGTTTTTTTTATTGTTTTGGGTGGGGCTTAGGGTTAAGATTAGGGGTTAAGGGTTAAAGGTAAAGTTTTCATTTCAGGACTATGACTATTTCACTGTGGAACTGGAGAAAAGTGTGAAGGGGTTTGGGTTTAGTATCCGTGGAGGACGGGAATACAAGATGGACCTGTTTGTTTTGAGACTGGCGGAAGATGGACCAGCGATCCGCAACGGAAGGATGAGGGTGAGAAAATGCCACACACAGGTCGAATTGTTTTAGGCCTGTCATGAGATTTTCGCAAAAACATTATAAGGGCTAAAATGATTAAAGAGCATTGTGATTTTTATTCAAATGTTTTTCTTAAAAAACAAAAAATAATGTTTTCATTACACCTTCAATATGGCAAATCACCTTCATTGTTTGGTCAAATGTACCTTGCATTGTGTAAATAGCTCAAGGTCATCGCGATATCTATTTAAATGTATTAAATAAAAGAAATAATACTATCAAATTACTTTACAATATTCAAATAGTTCACGGTTTTCATGATATTTATTTAAATGTTTTGTTACAATAAATATTTAATGTTATCCAATATACATAACATTCCCCTTACATTTTGTGTTATCTCTGTTTACAAATTAAATTGTAATAAATGTGTAAAGAGTGTAAGGAGACAGAGTAGTTTAAATAATATTATCACAATATTATTACGACATTATCAAATGTATACATTCACATTTATTCTCAGTACCAGTATATTGTGACACCCCCAAATTGTATATAAACTGTTAAATGACTTTATTTTCTCATAATTCACATGACATCTGTATGTTCGCAGGTCGGGGATCAGATCATCGAAATCAACGGTGAGAGTACAAGAGACATGAGTCACACTCGTGCCATTGAACTCATCAAAGCGGGCGGTCGCCGTGTGCGACTGCTGTTGAAACGGGGTACAGGACAGGTGCCTGAATATGGTGAGTACCACATATGACCTAGAGACCCAAAATGATTTCTTTTAACTGTAAATAATGGAAGTGAGTCTGTGCTTAATAGTGTGCACTTTAGGAACAACCAATCAGAATATGTGTACTGAAGTGTTTTACAACAGACCTGACAATGAGCTTTTTGTTGAAAGCTTAAAAGCATTTGATGACTCACCTTATAAATTAACCCTTTTCAATGAGCAAGTCATAGTAGCGTGTAACCACAATTCTCCTTAACGTCTCTATTCTATTTTCTAACTCTTCTGTAACTATAATCCAGTAGTTCAGATTTGTACTTCCTGTTCTATAGGGATGGTACCTACCAACCTTTCCATGTGCATGAAAAGTGACACTCTAGCCTCACCCTATTTCTTCATAATGGGACACACTAAAGACACGGTTCGTGGAAAGCTGCATGTCTTTCTGATTCAATTCTATTCACTCTGTTCTTCTCTTTTAGTTTGCATGTGTTTGTATGTTTTGTGTTCCGAGGATCTTCTGATTTAATTGTTTTGGCTATACGACCTTTTATGTGTGTGGTTTTTGTTGTTATGTATATGCATGCGTGTGTGTGTGTTGATTCATAGTTTCTCACCTTTATTCATCACATGTAGGTAAAGGGATAGTTCACCCAAAAACCACAAAGAAATGACTCTTTCTTATTATAAAATGTAAAAGATATTTTGAAAATGTGTTTTTGTCCATACAATGAGGTTGCAACATTATTGGAACTATCTTCTCTTGCATTCTGCTGTCAAAAAGTCCATTAGGATAGAAATGACACATGAGCGGGTTAATGATGACATAATATTACTTTTGGGTGAACTGTCTCTTTAAGTGAGATGGTCCATAGGTGCTTTACACTTTTCTATGTTTTCTGGTAGACTGTGCCACCTCCCGGAGTTCTGTCTCTCCAGCCGCCCCTGCCTTGTCGGAAGTAGTCTCACCCCACTAGCGTGACACTCACCCTTCGCCGTCGCCCATCATCCAGCCTCGTGGCAATGTGTTACAGTCTGGACCAATCACGCTGCCCCTGGATGGTTTTTGTGGGTGTTTGCCCAAAGAACAGAGGGTGGCGGGTCCACCCAGCTGTCTGAACAAAAACGGATCGAGAAGTGAAAATATTCACAAACAGCTGATCACATATCAACCTCGGCGTATTGTCGTGACTCACTTGCTTTTCATGAAGTTTTTCTCGATGCCGTCCAGATGAACAGCCGCCATGGAACTCTTACAGCCTTTATCGTCTGTCCAGTGGACCAAGTTCTCTATTCGTTCATCATGTGGAGGTTGTTGTTTTTTTCTATAATTTCAAGCTGTTCATACCATCGCCCCTTGTGGTGCCGGGGGTCGACTGTTGCAAAATAAATGTGTAGCATGAAAAGAGATTTTCGCGGAAATCAAGTAAACGTGACTCGAACACCACATGAGAATTGAGTTTTGCTTTCTGGTGGACACAAAGAATTTACCATAAACGTCGTGAAACGCTGACAATAGACGTACAGAGGACACAAACAGACTAAAATGAAGATACAAGGTAATGACGCCAACCCATTAGGGCGGAATTATGGGAAAAAGACAAGGGATTAAATGCATATCAATCGCCAAATGGATTTATCCATTAAGATGCCAACAATGAACCATGACATTGTATTGGTATAATTTGGGTCTGTTGTTGAGTTGCAGTACCCAGCTGAACATCCGGTTACATATCACAAACTGAACCAGGCAAGGACTGCTATACTGTCTTTCAAATGAAGATTTTCAAGCGCCATTCCAGCCTCATATTCACTGTACTGTGCATCACGAGTGCCGCCAATGTGGAGTTGGGGTACCATTCCAGACCTCACAAGCATCATTCCCAAATTTATGATGGTGTTAGATGAGCAAAAGTTGAGGACTGTTTTGTCTTAGACCAGGAGTTATGAAGTCACTGTATCCTAACCAGATTTCAACAACAAGCCGTTTGTTGGTCCATAACAGAATCTAGAAGATATTTAATGGTTCATATCCATGTGGTTGTTTTATAATGTACATAATTGTTATTATGTAAGCAAATTTTGGTTATCAGGATGAACCAGACATATTTATCTGTTTGTAAAAAATAGCATATTAATTCAAAAAGTCTTCATTATTTATTCATTATTTTCCAATGCTTATTGTTTGTTACTTTCAAAGACACCTTATTGTTAAGTAAAAATAACATAGAATGAAAATTCAAATTAAGCCAATTTCACATGTCGCTTCAAGACATCTACCTACGGTACTGTAAAAAAAGTCTCTTCATAATACTGCATAAGAAAATTCTTAATGGATAATGAAAATAATGACAAAGTCAATGTTTTGAAATGTCAACATATACAACATATACTATATGTCAACATAGTGTATATTTACACACTACTCCAAGTCATGTAAATACCAACTCAAACTATTTAACCAATAGAAGTAGTAACATGTCTTGGACTTCAAAGCGACTCGCATTGCATTATACTGTACATTTGTTTCTGTGTATGTGCAATCCGTGGGATCGAACCTAAATCCCTGCTTTTCTCTTTTGAGTCTTGTTACGTTATGTCTGGTTAGGAAACAGTTTCGCTGAGAACAGAGATACAGAAATGATCTCATTCTGGGTCTCTAGCACGAATAAGTGGGACCCAGTTTTATGTGGCAAAGAGAGTGCCTTACTGGCAGGACTAAAGAGCATTAAACAATATGCATCCTTCATTCAATTCACATCTTAAGAGATGAACATTGGGTTTTGAAATTGTTTAAAGCAGACTTTGCCTGCCAAATGTTTGTTAATGTATAGAAATCCCAAATCATACCTGTAGACATATTCATGACCGGAATATGAACAAAGGCATCATGCTGTTGTTGTCTATGTCACATATTAAAAGAAGAGACGTATTCATACCTCCATCATTCTGACGTTACGTTAGATGGAAGTAGTGATTGTGCTGAAGCATTTCGAAGTGATCGTGTTGAACAGAAACATTTCTGCTTAAATCTCATTGTAGGATATGAGGAGATGGCTTTATGCCATGCCGTGTTCTTGCCTCATTGTATTCATTTAATAGTAAAATTGTATAATGCTGCTCTCCACCTGTCATTTTAATCACAGGCTGAAAACTGTGCCAATGGAAACGCTTTGGGATGTGTGGAATGTAATTTCATTGAGATTTTCAAGCAGTTTGGTGGTGAACCGCTGAATATTTGGTTACAGAATCTGCACTGAAAATTGCTAATCAATTTGAGCTTATCATATTCCTTCTCAACTTCTCAATATTTCCCTTTCAGTATTTTGTCTTATCTTGCAGTAGAAATATTTAAATATCCAAAAGAAAAGATCAATTTTATTTTTAAGGAAAATGTAAGAATAAATCATGAAAATAAATTCCATTTAGGTAATTTTTACCCAAAATACTCACTCTGTCAGTTTAAATAAATATATTGGCACAAAACAAGTGGAAGTGAATGTGTGCCGAATTCCATCATTCCTCAAAATATCTTTGGTGTTCTGCATTAGAATGTCATGGATGACAAGATGGATATTTGAATATTTTTGTTTCCTGGGAAACAAGACAATACTGTTCAGGAAAACGTTAAGGCAGTGATGTTAGTAATGCGTGCCACAATAAAATGTTCCCTGTTCATCTCATTGAGAGTTTTTACCCAGCCCATAATATTCAGTCCCCGTTGATTCCTATCATTAGGTGCAGTGAGCTAAATTAAACTGCTGTTTACATGGAGAGACAGACAGAAACAGTGAAGGAAAGTGTGGATGCATTTATTGCACAGCTCATAGCTTTTTACTGTTTGAAGCTGTATCCTGCCTGCTGTGAAAAATAAAAAATGGAAGAAAAAAAAACATTTTATATTATTGGGGAAAATATTGAATCTGTGAAAGATGGCACATACAAGGGCCCATTCAGATCAATATTACTGTCTAGTGTTAGATGTGTATTTACCTTGTACAGCTGTACGCCTATAAATATGGTTTAATGTATTATTGATAGTTTCAAAGAATAAGTGATCAAATATTTTTATGAAATGCAACAGTATGGATATAATAAATTTTGCTAAAATCTTGTTTACCTGTATGATATTCTGATATACTGTTAAATAAACTCTTGACAAGGTTTAAAGTTCTTTTTGTAGTTTTTATTATACTCGTAGTACTTAATAAAACAAAAAGAAATATTTTGAAACAAAAAAGTTTCCTATTGCAAAATAACACATATGTATTTAAAATGACCAAATTGTAAATTATTACAATATATAAAAACTGGTCCTCACCAACAGCTTATGGGTAAAGAAGAAAAGTTGTGTTTTGCCTAACATTTTGCAAAGATCAAGTCAATTTACCACATTTGTTGTCATGCTATTAACAAATATATACAAACCCAATATCAAAGCAGTTGACACACTGTACAAATTGTGAATAAAAACAAAATGCACCGATGCGGAAGTTTCAAATTTCAGTCGTGGTCTGGTTCGGTAGGGAGTTGGACTTGTGAGCAGAAGGTTGTGGGTTTGAATCCCAGTGTTTGCTCTGCAGTGATGATTGACAGCTGCACAATACTGTAAGTCAATTTAGTTAAAAGCCTCTGCCAAATGAAGAAATGTAAATGCAAGAGTACATCATAGAGGACATATCAAATGTTGATTTTAAATTTCATGGCATCGACGCATCTCAAAGAAGTTGGTACAAGGCCATTTTTAACACTGTGTGGCATCTCATCTTCTTTTTAAACCAGTCTGCAAACGTCTGGAGACTGATGAGACAAGTTCCTCAAGTGTAGGAACAGAAATGTTGTCTCATTCTTGTCTAATACAGGCTTCCAGAGACCTGAAAAGTCTTCTTTGTCACATCTTCCTCTTTACGTTGTGCCAAATGTTTTCTATGGGGGAAAGATCTGCCCATTTCAGTACCCGGATCCTTCTTCTACACAGCCATGATGTTGTAGTTGATGCAGTATGTGATCTGGCATTGTCATGTTGGAAAATACAAGGTCTTCCCTGAAAGAGACGACGTCTGGAAGGGGGCATATGTTGTTCTGGACCTTTCTGCATCGATGTTGCCTTTCCAGATGTGTAAGCTGCCCATTTCACATGCACTGATGCCTCCCATACCATTAGAGATTTAGGCTTCTGAACGGATCTGATAACAACTTGTGTTGTCCTTTTCATATTTAATCCGGATGACACGGTGTCCCAATTTTCCAAAAAGAACTTCAAATTTTAATATGTGGATCGATTCGATGCAACTTTCTCCTCCAGCTTTTCCTTATATGTACATTTAAATTTAATCCAAAATTTGATATGTTATCTATATTAAATTGTAAATAAAATACAAGTTTATGAGATTTGTAATCTATTGCATTCCTTTTTTAATTCACAATTTGCAGTGTCCCAACTTCTTAGAATTCTTCTTTTATTTAATTTTTTTCAAATGTAAATGAATTGCAACTCTTATTGAAACAACATCACATTTATTTATTTAAATTAATTTTTGGTGTCTTGAATCCAATCTTTATGATAAACAGCCTACAATAAATATATAAAGTTAAATATATTGGTTCACTCTCTCTCCAGGCCACTAGAGGACGCATTTGAGCGACGTCCATGCTCCTAACCGCAGCAAACAAAGAGATTTCTGTAGTTTAAATAAAACAACAACAGTTTTACAAATGCACATGATGACAAACCTCCAAACGTGTTTATAATGTCTGAAAAGCATCGCAATCTTCCACTTTGGATGGTTAAATCCGACCATCAAAGAAGCAAAGGAACCTCTGTGGTGAGGAAGGAGACAAAAGGGACACAGAATCACCCAAGAAGGTATAAACCTTTCCAAAATATCCCTCATTTAAATAATGTGGACGGTTTAGTGACTTTCTGTTTAACATATAATCAGTGTAGAGTACTGGATGAATGAGAGAGAGCTCGTGGAAACAGCCCTGTGTGTTTTAAAGGAAAGCAAGGTATATTCTTCACAAACTGCTTGAATTAAATTGCCAAATATTGCATATCAATGCATCTCATGTGGTTATGGTTTCTAGGAATGTGATGGAGCTGAAGAGGACACTGGTGATGCTGAAATGGTCATCCCAGAGACATCAGACTCAGAGGTTTCAGATGTGGACTGTGCGATGACGTCACAACGTGGAGAGCCTTCCCAGACACATGATGCTGATGGTGGTGATGCTGGTGGTGATGCTGCTGGTGATGATGATGCTGCTGGTGATGCTGATGCTGATGCTCTCGATTTGGTCCGTCAGATATTTTTCACCTGAATCATGTCAGTACGCCTTCATTTGTTCATTTTAAGGAAGGGTCCACCCAATAATTAGGGTTCTATCAGGAATTACTCCTCGTCGTTACAAATGTTTTGGTTGAACACAGAGAAAAACATTCAGAGGATGGCTTGCGACCAAACAGTTCCTGGAGTCCACGGATCACCATAGTACTTTTTGTTGCACTGCATTGTTCAAGATATCACAGTTTGTGTTCAAAGAACAAAAAAAATCCAAGGTTGTTTTTTTCTATGGCCTAAGAACTGGTTGGTTAGAAGCATTCTTCCAGATATGTTACTCTCCCTTCATCAGAACAAAGAAATCTTTACAGTTTGGAAATAACCATGATGATGGATCTATTATTTTTAGGTGAACCATTCCTTAGATACATTACATTGAACTTAGAAATGCAAATCCAGTCATCATTTTTGTGATCTGCTGGTATTAAACTTGATGCTGGAACAAAGGTTATTCCGCTTCAAGAAAGAGCATTTTTTTAGTGTGTGCTGAAAAAGCATTAAATAATGTTGAGGTTCATGAATCGTGGTACAGGTACTGTATTCTAAGAGCACAACAACAGTGATTTTTTTTATTGTCATATTGTTCTGTAATTGTGCTTTTTGGGGCATTTAAGGTCTGACCGAAGGTGCACGATTTGTATTCAAAGCAGACACTTAGGTAATAGCTGTTTGCACGCTTGCACTCTCTTGAATGTTGCTTTTGGAAAGAAAGCATTTGTCATTGACAAACAAGACAATGTACATTAGCTAAATGGGCATTACTTAACGATTTGGCCAAAATGTTTGTCTCCTCCTTGTAACAGCACAAACCTGTTTGACTTCCGTCTGCAGAACACACAAGAAGATGTTGTACCAATTCACTAGATTTTTTGTCCATACAATAGAAGTGAATAGGTGCTACTGCAATTCGATTTAACCATTCTTCAAAATATCTTCTTTTGTGTTCTGCAGATGAAAAAGTCATATAGATTTGTAATGTTAGGAGAGTTAGTAAGTGACAGAATTGTTCTTTTTGCTTATTTGTTGCTTTTAACCTTCAAAAGATATACAAAGTTAATTTTATTTTATTTATACAAACTATTATTTTATTTTAACAAAAGTATTTCTATGTTACGCCAGAGCTCGGCGTCATAGAGCACGGATAGAAACAAAAGTTGACAGCTGTGTAGGTGCATACGAAAGTGTTTTATTTAGTCTTGACTGAAAAAAAGTCAAATACATGGCAGACTTGGACATAAGACAAGGAATGATCATTTGGTTTGTAAATGAAATTAAATCCATTAAACAGATGTGATGTGTAAATGCGATTTCTATAAAAATCTTAAAATATAAATACTTAATACATAAGTTTCTTGGCAAATTCTCTTGTGTTTTTGTTTTTATGAGGAACAGATTAAAGCAAATTTTGAAACCATAAACAAAATCATCCATACATTTGACATAAGGATTAATAACGAATTGAACTTGAACTGGATTTGGCACAAAGCTGCACACACATCAATGTATAACTACATTGGAGGGGAAAAAAGTATGTGTGAAGTTTTTTATAGGTCATTGACTCATAATATTAAAATGCTTTCATTTTTATTCTCTGAATTAGTTTTATTAGCCAAATAGATGAATCGGTCATGAAACAACATTGGAATTCTCTCCCTCTTAACTCTCCGCGATCATCCTTTAAGTTTTAACGATATCAAGAGCAATCACTTAACTTAGACATGCAACACATACGATAGAATCACAGTGTTTCCTGAGGCTCAGTTTCAGTCATTCAGCATACTTGCATTAAAGTAAGAGTTCACCCAAAACTGAAAAAAAGTCAAGATTTACTCTCCTTATCACCATAAACCTTTATTACTTTCTTCTGTAGAACACAAAAGAAGATATTTTAAAGAATGTTAGTCACTAAATAAAATACAATAGTTACAATAGAAGTGAGTGAGTGCCAGTTACTGACATTTATTTTGGGCTTTACCAAAAAAAGTCATTAAGGTTTAAAATGCCAGCAGGGTGAGTAAACAATGACACAACTTTCTTTCTTGAGTGAACTATCCCTTAATGTAAAAATGTGATGTTCTTCTTACTATTAAAAACCAGTATGTTAAAATTTTTTACATTTGTTTATTTTGTTCATGAGCACATTAAATTAAGAAAAATATTTAGATTCTTAAAATATCAAAAACAATTTCTGCAATTTTATTTTTTGCAACATTTTGCGTTACAATGACAGTTCACCCAAAAATTAGATGTTGTTGAAGCCAGGTTTTCATCCATCCTAATTATGCACATAATATCGCATTAAAATGCTGGATGTTAAAGCAAAGGGATACATTAATTTTAAACATTAAAATGATCGGCAATATTATATCAGAAAGTAACGGTTTTAATCCCTTCAGCTAACTGAATGGAAATGCTGCGTTATTCTCACATGTTTAATACACTATTCCAGTTTGTGCATAGGTTTGATAAGCAACTTTGGATGGAAACCTGGCTATTGTTTATCAAATAACACTGGCGCCGCTTTACTTCTCTTTTATTGCCAATTTTTTTTTTTTATACAAATCAATGGGTAAAGCCGTTGTTTAGTTTCCAACATTCTTTTAAATTTCATCTTCTATGTTGTGCAGGATTTAAATGACAACTACATTTTTTAAATAAATAAGTAAAGACCCAACAGCATCTCAAATGGTACAAACAATGTATTTTATAGGCCTGTTCTGTTAGTTGTTTCAATACAAACAGCTTTTTACAGTACCACAATTAACAATGTACAGGGTAACAAAGTACCTAGATGCCATGTGTATAGACAAGAGTCCTAAAATGAACAATTGTTTGGACCGCCAGCTAGTGTTCCCCGTTCTCAGTAAGAAGTGGAGTTAGACTATTCACATGGCCATCCAGAAGTGTCATCTAAAATAATTAAAAATAGTTTCATCAGCGAGTAATTGTACATTGCTAAACAGCTCAAAATTGAAATCACACTTACACTTTTTGGTCTGTAAGCCCCTAGTTTAAAACGGCAACAGAACACATCTACACAGAAGCCAACTAGATTATGCAACATCCCTGCAAAAGCATAACATCAAATTTATTAATATGTTCGTGATGATCAAAATGTCATCAAAATTTTTGGCATCCTTAACACAGCTTTGTTTCTATCCTAACTGTTATATCAGGTCAAACTTGTATCTGTATCCCCATCGCTTGGTTCACCCATTGCTTACCCGTTGTTGAAAAAATGCCTCCTATGATTCCACAAAGCCGCACCAGGAACTGCCACAGTGGCATGTGCTGTTCAGTCACCTTTACCATCAGAGAGCTGATGTCATACTTCATAAAAATCCCAGACACCCCATGACTTCCTGCAGCATGGTTTATCACTCGCTCCTAACAGAAACAGAGGTTGGCATTGCTTATCGGATTTAACATTGAAAAATCTTCAGTTTATAAACAATGTTTTTAACAACAAAGAGAATGAAATTATGCACATTTAATGTAAACAACATATAGGGTATAATAATTTAAAGTTGGTAATACTTACACGCTCAGTGACTGAAAACTGGTGTGTGTCTGCTGACACTTTGTACGTCTCCAGCTTTGTGGGAACAATTGTAATAAAGTACTGGAACATCTGATTATCTAAAAACACAGACAAAATATTTCCAACTTTGTATGAACTGTAACTAATCCCATGGGTTCTTCATTTTGCACAGTAAATTAAAGTTTTTTTTAACAATTTTCTCAGTATTAATATTCTCTCCACTTACGATCTGAGGACACTTTCTCTGTGCCATCCAACGGATTCAGAATGCCTGGTATCACTTCTCCGAATGACAGATGGTCTATCCGGTGGGAGAAGTTATACGCTAAAACATAAAACATTAATTTGCAAATTGACTTTTCAGACACCATTTTGGTTTTATTGAGCAACATATGTTTCCTTCTGGTGTAGATTGAGCAGAACGGCTTTTGCATAAAATCTGGCATACGGACAATAGCATAAGCATCATAACATAATTCCTCTTTTCAAAAGAAACACATCTGTGCGTTTATTGTAGAAAACTACAAATACTGACGTCGACACAAAAAAACAGCTGGTAATGAAACATCAATTGGAGAACAACAAAACAGTGTTAACATTCAAATTAAAAAGAAGAACTGAAGATTTTCAGCTTACTTTCATGGCTGACAAGGGCTGCCAGGTGAGCGTGACCTCGTGGGTGTGGAATAGCCCTAAAATAATAAAAAATAGAAACATTTAGAGATAACAGAATATACACAGTAGACTTAAAATATATAATGTCGGACAAAATTGTGTTGTCTATAGGGGTGTGAAATGAGACATACTTGCCCACAGTGATGTGGAAGTTTCCTGCTACTTTATTCACATAAAGATGTCCGTGTATTCGGCAGGCGTTTAAAGCATGTGCGGGTTCATCTTCCCTACAGAATTGATGACAAAATTCATATCCATTCTGTATCTTTGCATCTCATAGGATGTGCAAGCGGGATTCGAGATCAGATGTAATGTAGATTTGTAATGAAGTGTGGAATCTTATTTTTTAGTACTCACCTGGGTGGGAGGGCAGTAGGTGCCCCTTTCATGACGTTTTTGAAAATAACATCTTGGAGTGAATGTTCTTCACGCAGACGATTCTGAATAAGCAAAAGCGTCCTGGCATGCAAGAAAAACATAACTTAGTTGTGTGTCCTTTCTATAGGAAATAGAGCTACATTTTAAAGTAACCACTAAACAGAGAAAACATACCTTTGCCAAAGCCTCTGCTGAGGAGAGAGGTCAAAAACAACCTATGGAGGAATCATAAAACCTCTTATTGCACTACCGTAAAATCTAACTTACGAATATCTAGCATTGCACAGAAGCAAAACACTCACAGGTTCATACTGCAGGCCATCGGATGCCACCATTGTCTCGGCCAGATCAAGCACATCTGCCCCCACAACTGAAAATCATGATCTTATATTAGAAATTTAGCATTTATACATAGGTGTAAAAGAAATATGGTAAATCTGACTTACATTGGCACCTCATGGCGACTGTGATATCTATATTAATTCTTAGTTTACTGCAAAGCAAAAGAATAATAGAAAATATCAATGCATTGTTTTTATCTTGCATGTCTTTGATACGATGGGATAACAGCCAAAGGTTACCTGGTAAAGTCTTTATCCACTTCATATTCATACTTCATCCACGTGTCCCGATACACAAAGAACTCAAAAAAGGCCAAGAGCGCCATCGCGGTAAACGCCAGAACCGAAACTGTAAAGGAAGAAAATCCAGTTTTGTTCAATTGAACACAAAGATATTTGTTAGAATGTTAGCAACAACGTTTCGGGTGCCTGACATTTTCATCATAGTAGATAAAATGTGTATATTTTTGTTTTGTTGAACACAAATGAAGATATTTGGAAGAATGAATGAAAACAAGCAGTTCCGGGCGCCTTTGGCTACCATTGTGAAGAGTTCTACCATGGTAGTCCGTGGTTCCCCAGCCATGTAACATCTCCAACATTCTTCTAAATATCTGCCTTTGTGTTTAACTGAACAAAGACACTCACACAGGTTTGCTACAACTTTATGTAATTACATTTGTATTCTGGGCTGGACTAAACCATTATATAATCCTCTTTTTAGTTTCTCTAATATTCACAGGTACTATAATCCATGAATCATTAAAGTAAGATCAACTGCAATAATCCATAACAATAGCACACACACACAATACATTAGATTTATTGTATATGTTTATGTAATATCTGGATGTGTGTGTGTGTGTGTGTCTGTCTGTCTGTCTGTCTGTCTGTCTGTCTGTCTGTCTGTCTGTCTGTGTGTGTGTGTGTGTGTGTGTGTGTGTGTGTGTGTGTGTGTGTGTGTGTGTGTGTGTGTGTGTGTGTGTGTGTGTGTGTGTGTGTGTGTGTGTGTGTGTGTGTGTATCTCACCAGTTCCTCCACTGGCTGTTGTCTCCACATAACTCTCAGGAACCTTAGGGAAAGCATCCAACTCCTTCACAAAGTTCAGAGCTTTCTTTCTGTTCAGCCTTCTCATGGTCACAGCTGTTTACTCTTAAAGTCTTCATTCATGTGGGCTGGAATCTAAATCATACATGACTGTCAATGTACAACATCACAGCTTTAAACCCTGTTGCTTGTCTATGACATAATCTTACAATACTACATCCAAAAATAACATAAATATATCAATCTGATTGATGGAATACAGTTAAATGCTTTAAATTGTGGAGATCCTAACTATCATTGATTTCTTCTATGGTTACACATGCTAGCTGCTGCTGCTAGCCATATATTTGTCTCACTCGTCATTTCCATGTGTTTTTTTTCGACCTACCTTGAAATGCTATTTTAAATGTCCCATTGTGCTTTAAAATGGCCCATTTTTACTCTGTGTTACACTCATTTCTGAATTAAATAACGGACAAAAAATGAATATGACCCCAGAGGCGCTGATGTGTCATAAGGGAGTGTTTCCGGTCCGTTGCATTGTGGGAAATGTAGTTTTTTAAACGACACAAATGTACCATGTTATAAACTTTAGTTTTAAACAACTAGTCGTGGTATATACATATATTACTTAAAGAAATGTTGTTAGTTAATAAAATAAAGAAATAGTGACTTTGAAGACAATGGCCAAGGAAAACCAATAATAAAATAGTAATTATACTAGGACTACTACATTTATTATGTGTTTTTTTATTGATACTTATTATATTTTTGTCTCAAGAAATGTTAAGAATAAGTATTATCCGGGTCAGTATTTAAGTCAATATAAGTTGTGTTAAATACTATATTATTTAATTTTAAGAAAAGTTTGAATTTTTCATACTACTTGCATATTTCATACCATTTTTGCTATATTATGGCTTTACAGATCATGGAAGGGAATTTATACACCACTTTTATTGATTTTTTGTTTTGTTTGTTTTTTGCTTTTTCAGAATTTTAAAGACTGACATCCGAAGTCAATCTGAAGGTCAGTCTTGGTCTGGTGGGTAGAGAGTTGGACTTGTAAGCAGAAGGTTGTGGGTTTGAATCCCAGTTCCAGCAGACAATGACTGAAGTGTATAACACTGTAAGTCGCTTTGGATAAATGCATCTGCCAAATGAATAAATGTAATGTAAATGCAAGTCCTCATTAACATCTACTACATTGAAAGATCGACAGGAATATTCCTTTGAAATATCCTGTGTTTTATGACATAATAATGCACAACACGGCAAGTAAATAACAGATTTTTAATTTATGGGTCCACTCTTACTTTAAGTATATAAAACACATACAAATGATTAAATGTACATCTTCAGCGGTACCACTTTGATGCCATGCACCAAAATGTTCAAACCTTTCGTAAAACACAACTGGCTTTACTAAACACACCATTCCACATCAATCTAGATCTCAGCCGAATCTGGACCCTCATCTCGCAACACAGCCTGTTCAGGACTGTCAGATGTTGGCGTGCCCACGTTCTCTTGTGAGGGGTCTTCAGAACAGCAGCTAATGGTGGGAGATATGACATCAGGGCTTGTGTCACATGACTCGGTGCTCTGTTCCGATGTTGCCGTGTTGATAGTCGTGGCCAAGCTGGGAGGGATGGGATCGAAGTCATCATCATCGTCCTCCAAGTTGGAGCTCTCTGTGATGTCTGTGAAATGATGTGCAAAAAAAGATCAATAGTGTATTTACAGTACAACCCAATAACATAGAGAAAACAGATAAAACAACTTACTGATAAATGCGTCTGGATATTGTTTAGAAAGTTTCCCTTTTAAAGTCCTAGAAAAACATTTTATAATCATGTTATTTATACAATATAATATTTATTACTAAAGAAAGATTGTTATTTATGTACTTTTAACTTATTTATTCACACAAGGAAATTTAAAATCTCTCCTCTTAAATAAGAAACAAATAAATAAGAAACATAAATGAAATAAGAAACATTAGTTAAATAAGAAACATTAATTAAATAATAAACATAAATTAAATAAGGAACATAAATCAAAAAAGAAACAATAATGAAATAATAAACATTAATCAAATAATAAACATAAATTAAATAAGAAACAAATTAAATAAGAAACCAATAATTAAATAAGAAACAAATGAAATAAGAAACTAATAATTAAATAAGAAACTAATAATTAAATAAGAAACCAATAATTAAATAAGAAACAAATTAAATAAGAAACTAATAATTAAATAAGAAACATTAATTAAATAAGAAACAATAATTAAATAAGAAACCAATAATTAAATAAGAAACAAATTAAATAAGAAACTAATAATTAAATAAGAAACATTAATTAAATAAGAAACAATAATTAAATAAGAAACCAATAATTAAATAAGAAAACATAATTAAATGAGAAACATAAATTAAATAATAAACAATAATTAAATAAGAAACCAATAAGAAAATGAATCACAATACCTTATTCTCCTAAAAACACTGTCCAAGTCTTTCTTCATCTCGATTAAAGTTCTGGTGTGGGTCAGAAAATGTTCATTCATCTGCTGGAGGCGAACATTTGACAGCCCATTAAAGTTGATCAGCATCTCATTGGTCTTCTCAAACCGGTCCAACCTGTAAATCCCAGAATAAGTTATATTTAACCAAATGAATGCAGAAATAAAAGAGTTTATAATCTCACATGTGTCTCTGAGCTTGTATTATAGCGTTCACATCCTCTGAGTTCACCATGCTCAGCATCCTATTGCAGAAGATCCCTGATGCTGTCGGCTCCATGTTTACCTGCTGACGTCACACGTTTGTTTAAATAAAATACAAACACGATTTATTTGTCAATAATTTATAATAAATTGGGAGAAGAGGGTCAACACACTGACGCAGACATTGTTGTTGTGGTGTTGTCATATGATTGCAACGTCACGGGGTGGGCGGGAACATGACGTTTGACCGATCGTTGATTGGCTTATAGGGACAAGATGGGCCTGTCGTTTGGAATTTGCCTCAAATGTATCATATTTTCTTTTCACTTCCAGAGATTTTAAAATATTTTTGGATGGATTTATGATTCATTTTTATTAATTTGTTACACTTTTTTTGTATTTTATTCTTGTATCAATATTTTTTCGCAAAAGTATCTGCAATACAGATACCACTTCCGGTTTTATTTTGTATTTAGTTTAATTTAAATCACAAATACATAAGTCAGATATTGCTTTTAATATTGATTTATTTTTGTATTTTATTCAAACTATTGCACTTTTTTATCATATATTAATATTTGATCGCAAAAGTTTTGTATCAGTACATGCACTACTAGACCATTTCCGGTTTTATTTTGTATTTAGTTTAATTTAAATCTCTAATATATAATTAAGATATTGCTTTTAATATGTATTTATTTTTATATTTTATTCAAACTATTGCACTTTTTTAATCCTATATTAATATTTGATCGTAAAAGTTTTGTATGAACACATGCAACACAAGCATACTAGACCACTTCCGGTTTTATTTTGTATTTATGTTAGTATAAACCATAAATATAATCAATAAATTCATTTTAATTCGTATAAATTTTTTGTATTTTATTCAAGCTATAGTGCGTTTTAAAACGCATTTTTAAACGGGTTTATACACTTCAAGCTGTACGTTCACCTGCTATGTTGTGAATGCAACTAACGATGAAATACGCAAATAAACAATTATAAACACAAACAAATAAACACACAGTGTAAGTCTTATCTGTTAGTTGTGTGTTTGGTGTGTAATGTCCACCTGCAGTGCACCTGTTGTGCGGTAGGCGGCGGTAAATACAAGTGTTAAACTCACACTCGCTCTGTGATGCGTTACAGAAGAAGCCATTCGCGCAGTCGAGCTCTTCAGTAGAGTTGACCAAAATTCATCACAATTCAGTGTTTACTCGCATATCTAACGGGTTTAGTGTTAAAAATAGGTAAGGTTCTCACTTTTATCCACTAAAACCCTTCCACGAATAAAAAAAGTTATTTTAATTGGATGTTTGCTTCTAGCTAACATTAGCATTTAGCATGTGAAAGTTGGCTTTATTGTTTACATCCCTGTGGTCTTGTTTTCTTACAGTTCTGATGTGAAGGCTTATAAAGAGAGTTTGTATTGTGACTTTTCTTTCACAGCTGGTCGAAATGGCATCAGACTGGGTTGGTAGTCTTGTTTCAATCCACTGTGGACCAACTCTTGGAGTTTATCAAGGAGAAGTATGTTCAGTAGATCAGACCAGTCAAACCATCTCTCTCAGACATCCCTTTCACAATGGAGTCAAATGCACAGTTCCTGAGGTCACCTTTAGGTAAACACTTTTACATGCCATTTACTTATATAGGCCTGAAAAGTTGGAAGAGTACAACATGGACAGTGTGATTATTATATTTGGTATTGTAAATATATCTGGTGTAGTTTCATTACTGTAGTTTCCATTTAAATGCATGTGATATCATTTTTAATGATTACATGTTTAGGTATATTTAAGTGCATAACATCTGTTTTGTCGGCTATCATTTTCTGATTTGAGTCTGTTGGTTGTTCGGTGGATCCAAATTCGCTCAACAACCTAAAAATATACATTAGATGTATGCATTTGTTTATAATTATGGTTTATTTTGATGAGATCATACTCTCTTGACACAATTACACATTGACTTTGGAAAATGGGTTTGTAAATAGATTAGTTATTAATAAATGAATCCATTTCCAACATTACATTCAATTCATAAACAAACAGAGGAAAAACATGATAAAATAAGATTTGAATACATTGATTGGAATTAATATGTATAAGTGAAGCATACGCAGAATGGGCAGTCGTGGCCTGGTGGTTCGAGTCTTGGACTCGTGATCCGAAGGTTGCTAGTTTGAGTCTCGGAACCAGCGGGAAACCACGACTGAGGTGAGTCCCTTGAGCAAGGCACCGTCCCCCCTGACTGCTCCCCGGGCTCCGCAGCATGGCTGCCCACTGCTCCGGGTGTGTGTTCACAGTGTGTGTGTGTTCACTTACTGGATGGGTAAAATGCAGAGCAGAAATTCAAAGTATGGAACACCATACTTGGCAATACTTCACTTCACTACAGTGTGTGACCTTCACTTTACGCAACGCAATAATTGTTACAAGCTGAAGACAGTTACGATAATTGCACAGCCGTATTGCACTGCTATGGTAAACAAAAATCTATTGCAAAGTACATTTATAGAAATACATTAGTAAAATCTCTCTCTGGTTTTTAGTGCCATGGACATCAAAGATCTTAAAATCCTGGAGATCCCGAAGAACTTCAATGAAATCCTGAAACAGAATGACCCCGATTCCAACCTCACAATCATGCAACATGGTGGGCGAAAGGATAAGGGTGGAGGCGTCCCGGTCAACAGTGCTCCTTTGACCGTTCCTAATAAAAGTGAGCCAAAACCACAGGAAGAGGTGTTCTCTCCAGTGCCACATTACTCTAAAAGTTATGGTGACCGCCACATGGACATGGCTGTCCAAAGTAAAGGCTTTAGACGAAGACACAACTCTTGTGAGTTACCTGTTTTCAAGCTATTTGATCACACGGTCATTGCAAGATGTTAGTGCTGTGGGGTTTTAATTTGTGACGTTCTTTTTTCTGCAAAAAACAATAGAAGATATTTTGAAGAATGTTTGCAGAAGGTGCGCATATATTTACTTATGTTGTATGGACACAAAACCAATGCAAGTAAATAGATGCCTTTTCCCAATGTTCTTCAAAATATCTCTTTGTGTGTGTTTTAGAAAAGAAAGTAAAAAAGGTTTGAAATGACGAGTGGAGTAGGAAATGATGGCAGACTTCTCATTTTTGGGATGAATTATCACTTTGTTACATAAGAGAATAATCCTGTATTCTTTTTTTAGGGTCATCTAGTAGAGGTCCAAATCAGGCCACACCAAAAAAGAATGGGTTGAAGAACGGGGGTCATATGAAGAATAGAGATGATGAATGTTTTGGAGATGGCATGGAAGATGTTCTCGACGAGGACTTTGATTTTGAGGGAAACCTTGCGCTGTTCGACAAAGCGGCAGTGTTCTCGCAAATCGAATCCTCAGAACGACGAGGCAATGGGGCGAGATCCCGAGGGACACCTGGAGAGCAGACGCCATCACGATATCGTCATGACGAGAACATTATAGAAGCCAAGCCTGTCGTTTACAGACAGATAACAGTTCCTCAATCTACCACAAAAGAGTATAGCACTGGTACATAAAATAAACACTTAACCCTTAGTATAGTACTTTACATAAACACGATATAACTCTGTGCCTTTTTTTTTACACAGATTCAGGGTTGGTGGTACCCAGCATCTCCTTTGAATTGCACAAACGTTTGTTAGCCGCAGCTGAAAGCCATGGTCTGTCTCTGGAGCGCAGGCTCGAGATGACTGGTGTGTGTGCAAGTCAGATGGCTCTCACGTTACTTGGAGGTCCAAACAGGTTTGTGTGTGATTTTTAGATATTAACAAGTCGTCGCATCAAAAATATTATCCAGTCTGTTTATCTTGGTTGGTTATCTTTTCCTTTAGACTTACTCCAAAGAACGTGCACCAACGGCCAACAGTTGCTCTTCTATGTGGACCACATGTCCAGGGGGCTCAGGGCATCAGCTGCGGACGCCACTTGGCCAATCACGAAGTAGAGATTATCCTGTTCCTGCCCAATTTTGTCAAAATGTTGGAGGCCATCACAAGTGAGCTGGCTCTCTTTGGCAAGACAGGGGGCAAACTTGTTTCAAATGTGAAAGGTAAGGAACTGTTGCATCTACTTAATTTGAATCTTTTCCATTGTGAAAGTTTCCATCTGTCTATACTGGTGGGCATGAAAGACCTTCTGCTGGCTTTCTGTTTCTCAGACAAGCTCCTTACAGACACCCACCTAAGTACTCTAGATATAGTTCACCTTGGAAACTGGAGAACATTTGATGCCCACCCTTCTTCTCAACATACTATAACTCACTTCTAAACATTTGCGTAGGTCACAGTTTAACCACATCAAAGACCAGTGGTCATCCACTTATTCAAAACAATTTTTTTCCTCACACGCAGACCTCCCAGAGACACCAGTTGACCTGGTTATAAACTGCCTCGACTCTCATGAAAACGGGTTCTTGAGGGAGCAGCCCTGGTACAGGGCTGCTGCCGATTGGGCCAACCAGAACCGAGCGCCTGTGCTGAGCATCGACCCGCCAGTGAGCGGACAGGCACATGCTGTAGAAGCCAAGTGGTCGCTGTCACTCGGTCTCCCCCTGCCGCTGTCTGAAGGGGCCGGACGGGTTTACCTATGTGACATTGGCATCCCCCGACAGGTGTTCCAGGAAGTGGGAGTCAAATACCACTCCCCCTTTGGCTGTAAGTTTGTCATCCCACTGCACTCTGAATAAAACGGGACAAGGGCCGTTGAATCAGAACCTGCCTTAAAGATTTTGGAACGAAAGCCTGTTGGGACAAACAAGCTATTCTGCTGTTGTAGAACTGGAGGAGAAATCTAATAGAAAGGACATAATGGGAGGAATATCTCCAGTGATGTCCTTGATATGTTAAAAGTGGAAGAAAACACCAGTTTACTTTGCATTTATCTTACAAGAATCCTTCAGTTGGCTGTTTGGAGGACTTTGATCTACATGGATTTTTATAATCCATTACTTGAGCGTTTTTTTCATGTAAACATCAAAACTGCTTACTTTCTCAGACTAAAGTTTTCTGGCATTTTACGTTCTAACTACGTTCATGCATCTCAAATTGAAGATTTGTTTTTTACCAATATTTCAATGTTCTAGCATATCTTAATTTTTTTCTCCATAAGAATGAAAGAAACTGCTTTGGTTTTTTACCAACTATTAGTGCCAGAGTGATCAGTATCGAAGAACTGACCGTGAAGCAGTTTGTGTATTATTTTCCTTCAAAGTATTTTCTTTAGCCATTGACTCAACCCAGTGTGCTGTATCTATATCAAATTTTGTAACCGGGTTCTTATCAATGATAAAAACAGGGCAGTGTACTATAAAACAAGTGACCAATACTGACCAATTTTAAGCAGTCATTGGTCTATGCTATTAAAGGTTACCAATAATATTGTGCATTTGTACCCGGCACAGATTTTTTTAAAGCTGGCATAAATGCTAAACTCTAAGCATTGCTGTACCTTACCTCATTTTCTTTATTCAATGAGCCGTGACTCGGATGAGCATAAGAGTGTTTTCCTTCTCAATGCAGTTTATAGAATCCTATTTTAAAAGGATCTTGGTCAAATCATACAGTGGTGTTTTATTAGAATAGGTGCTCCACTTCTTGTTTTAAATCTGCTTGCTGAAAATGATTCAGAATTTTAATCTAGATTGTATTATTGTGTGCACAAATCAATTACGAAGTAGCTGTTTTCCACAAAAATTAAAAAAGCCATTTAATGCTGCACATGCAATACGTCTGGGTAATGAATTATTAAAGGAGCGATTGTTTTTCAAAAGAAGCACTGATAGA
The DNA here is from genome assembly GCA_033220385.1 of Triplophysa yarkandensis. Lineage (NCBI taxonomy): Eukaryota > Metazoa > Chordata > Actinopteri > Cypriniformes > Nemacheilidae > Triplophysa > Triplophysa yarkandensis. Next base: position 10,277,728 of record CM065677.1, on the reverse strand, counting down.
GACATTTAAACCAGCAGATTACCATATGCCTTTACAGTTATATGAGAGGCATTTACGATTCTAAAAATACTCTTGGATGGGGTATTATAGATGCTTAGATAATAATGAACTTGTTACGAGTATTTGCTGATGTTACTCTTTACAACCAGTCAAGAGCAGACGGTAAAAAGAATGAGGTACTTTCATCAGACTGTTCAGCTTTTTACCAATATCTGCTTTTATTAAACTTTACCCTGTTTGTGACGTCTTCCATATTTCATTTATACAACTTAGAGGAGTTAGCCTTTTGGTTTAGATTGTTTTTATGTTATACCGTGTTTATGTTATGCCATCTCATCTTAATAATTTGTCTTTTTCAGAGAAGCCTGTACCCCTATGTTTATCATTGCCGTGTTCATAAGCCTTGCTTACTGTTCAGGAAAAAGTTGGCGTTTTGTGCTGTTGTTTGTTTTTTTTCTGTTCATTGGTTAAGCTATGTGTGACATCGCTTAAAGTGAAGGCCCTAGTCTGATTTGTCATTGTCATAATGGTGGTGTTAGAAAGAACCTGACACATCAGCTGTTTCTCAGATTTGAAATGTGAAATTTTTGTCTCTAAGGGGGCCTGTAAGGTCATTGAATAACATTGTCATCGATGGCAGCTAGAGACCCCTTTGGCTCCTTGAGATTTTCTTAACAGCATTAATAGGTTTATTTATAACAAGTTAATGATGGTTGTGTAATTGCACTGTTTTTGAGAGGAGCACAAGGTCAACAATTCTGTCATCTTAGTAGATGAATAGAAATATAAACATTCATACCCCAGTTATTGGGCAAATGCAGCAGGCAACGGGTTTAGATGGTGCCAAAATCAGTTACTTTTTTATTTTAAGCCATTGCATGTTAGACTTGGGAGGTTTAAAATGAATGCTGCTGTACAAGCCTTAAAACAATGTTTATTTGCATTGAATATTTTTTATTTTCAAAAGCTGTTCAAGTGAAAGTTCACCCCAAAATGACAATTCAGTCTTCACTTACTCACCCTCTTTTAATCTCAAAACTATCTGACTTACTTGAGCGGAGCATGAGAGAAGATATTTTGAACAATATGGGTAATGGCAGCATACTAGACACAAAACTATTCCAAGTAAATGGGTGCCAGTTTACAACATTTTACAGAATATCTTTATTTGTGTTCTGTAAAAGAAAGACATTTATACTAGAGTCTGAGTAAATTGTGACAGAATTTTGGGAGATCGCTTAAAGCCCACTTTGTAATATTCACACAAATATTAATTGATACTTCAACATCTGTTTACTCATATCTGTTGCAATTGACGTTTTAAAATCATTCCTCTATACTTAACCTTGGAAAGGGAATTTTCTTCTAAAAACAACCAAATTAAGGGAAATTAAGTTGTGAATTTTTTTGTCTGGTTCTGCTCATATGTGTCTCTTTAATCGCCACTATGACGTCATTGAACACATCTTAAAGGTTCCAGAGGTTTTTGTTCAGTAACTTTCCAATTCTTCAGTTTGTTTCCATTGTATACATTTTCCTTCACAAAGGCATGAGAGAAAGGTCACATGCATTGCATAATGTTATCAGTTAACTTTACACCTGCTATAAAAGACATTATTTGGAACATGACTACTATTTGACTTTTCAACAATAACGTCTTAAAAAAAATTCGTGAAATAGTGACATATCTGCTCATTATAGTTCTGATATCACTGTCAACCTTACATGCTTTTAAATTGTCATCCGTGAAGTGGACAGAATAAAGTGAATGGAAATGCTGTTGCTGTGATGTTTTGTGTTATATGAAATATGTACTGATGTCCAACTATCCTTAAACCCTGTATAATCTGTAAAAACCTGATTATCTTTAGTGTAGTCACATTTGACTAGAATTTGCAGAAATGTTGACATTTTATGAAGTAGCTTCATAAAGCGTCAACCTGACATTCAGATATTATGTCGTCTTATTAACTGTTCTTTCTTTAAGTCTTCTACTTTAAATCATTTTCATTAAATAAAATGTTTTTTCATGAAAAAACATGTACTTATGCTAAATAATATTTTTTTTCTACTAAACAAATCTTAAACATTTAACCACACAACTCCAAATTTTTTTTACACATTTCATCCAAAAGTTTGGGCGGTAGTGTTTGATGAAACATAAAACCACACAAAATCATGTTTTGTGCCTTTTTAGGGGTGTTGAACATGTTGCAATACTGAGTACGAGCACATGTGTTCTCTGCACTCCGTATCACGGCGAAGGCAAAGCTCATGAATATTAATGACGTCAGCAGACGTTGCTTGGTAACTCCAAACCCGCCAACTACGTCACCTCATTAATATAACATTTTCTGTAAGATCCAGCAAATCAGCAAGCCGAACGTCACGTGATGTAATAAACATGCGAAAAACCATGTTTTTTTTATAATTGTATTTTTTTAATATCAGCACCAAAAATAATACAGAACACAATTGCTTGATTCATATTAAAGAATATATCCTGAAGGGTAAGATATTATATACTACACATAACATTTTTTGAATATCAGGAATTTTTTTATACTTTATTAAGTAGAATATAGTAAATTACTTACAGAAAAAAATTAAAAGAGACATGTATATGAAACGATAAAAAATATTTTTATCTGCAATCAACTTCCTTAAATCCATTATTACAATAAAAAATCTCTATTTTAACAATTTTATCAAAAACTAAAAAATATGTTTTGTCGTTACGAGACCTCGCCATAGTACAATTCGCACCAATGGGGACGCCGCCACCGCCCATGCGCAGACGACCCCGCCTGACTGTAAATTGCGTTTCCTCTTCAAGGGCCTGCGTGTGTGTGTGTTTGTGTGTATGTGTGTGTGTGTGTGTGTGTGTGTGTCTGTGCGTGCGTGCGTGTGTGTGTGCAACACAGCTGTAGCCCCTGGGTGTGCTGCGCTTCCGTAACGCTTAAAAACTACTCGCTGTGGGCGTTTTTAACTGGTCAAGAGTACAGAAATCCGGCGCGACGGTTGCGTTTTATTCTCGTTGCTGTGTGACGTAAGTGCGCATTTTAAAATTAAAGCGGCTGTAACGGTTAACGGTTGTATTCATCTTTTGTGTCTATTCGAATTAAAGCCCTAGGAAGGCTGCATACTAGAGTGAAATTAGTGCTTGTTGTAAACGTCGTGCTTTATTGAAACCATACATGGACTGACCACGTCAAGTGGACCGAAAAACCACGAACTTTACGACATAAAGACACCAGGGCTTGAATCTACAGCAGACAGGTACAGTCATCTTTATCAACGTGTATCCTTCATGTTGATCACAGTGTTTCTTTCCCACAGCATGAAGAATGGATGCCTTGTATTGAGAATGCATTGGGTCTGAATGCTTCACAGCTGTCTTAAGGAGAGCCACTTGATGCTTGAATGAGACAAAACATGCCATCATGTTTCTGGAAATCAAGCACAAGATGCTTTTATGGCTCACTTTGCCTTACTGCAATAAATAATGCATTTGTGAATGCTTGGGTGGCATGTGACTGCATGCATAGGTTGAGAGCCATTGTTCCCTTTTCTTTATTGGACTGGGGACATTTTTGTGTGTTTGCATCATTTTTGGTTTGGTTTTCTTAAAATGCTTCAGTGTTTGAGGAAAGCATGTTGTTTATGCATTTTCTTGCCATTTTTGACTCCTGGGCTGACCTTACGTAGAACATTGTTCTTGACATGGATGTAAACCTCTCCGGCTTGGTGTTTGATGATAAAGTTGCCTGATATTAAAGAGAGGAGGATGGTTAAGTCATCATTTGACATTTCGAGACTGAATGACTGCGGAACACCGAAGAAGATATCTTGAGGAATGTTCAACGTTGTCTTGCATTGGTTTTGTGTCAGGAGTAGAAGTCGATTGGGGGTTTCGGTTACCAACATTCTTCATAAGGACTTTCCTGTAAAACACAAATGAAGATATTTTGAAGTATGCTGGTAACCAAACACCCATTGACTTTACCCCTGACACAAAACCAATGCGAGTCAACGGGATAAAGTTGCCTGATATTAAAGCAAGAAGGACGATTAAGTCATCATTTGACATTTCGAGACTGAATGACTGAAGCACACCGAAGAAGATATCTTGAAAAATGTTCCACATTGTCTTACCATGGTTTTGTGTCAGGAGTAGAAGTCGATTGGAGGTTCGGTTACCAACATTCTTCGTAAGGACTTTCCTGCAAAACCCAAATGAAGATATTTTGAAGAATGCTGTTAACCAAACACCCATTGACTTTACCCCTGAGACACAAAACCAATGCGAGTCAACGGGGATAAAGTTGCCTGATATTAAAGCGATATGAACGATTACGTCGTCATTTGACAATTCGAACCTGAATGACTGCAGAACACCAAAGAAGATATCTTGAAGAATGTTCCACATTGATCCACTTTGTCTTGCATTCGTTTTGTGTCGGGAGTAGAAATCGAATGGGGGTTTTGGTTACCAACATTCTTCATAAGGACTTTCGTGCAAAACACAAATGAAGATATTTTGAAGTATGCTGGTAACCAAACACCCATTGACTTTACTCCTGACACAAAACCAATGCGAGTCAACCGCGTATGGTGGTTCTTTTACAAACATTCTTTTGAAACAAAAAGGGCAGTGACTATATTTAATTTCGGAGGAACTATACCTTTAACATTATATTAGATAGAAAAGGGTATCCTATGCAGCTATTCAAATCATTTTAAACCACACAGACGGATCTTTGAATTTATAAATATTAATGAACAGGAGAACGGTTGACATACAAAGGTCACTTCCTTCTGTTGTAGCACAGACTTTAACCAGGAGGCAAGGCAGAAAGTTCTACTGTATTGTCAACATGCGTGTATATTTGCTATTCCTATTTAGTCATTCTTCTTTTACTGGTGCCTAAAACTGTATCAGCTTTTCTTGATGTTTCAATGATGAATGTACTTCACTATTTCCACCTGTGAAGATATCCTCAACTTGATTTCTTTGCATTTATTTCAACTGTCAGAATCTAAAAAATATTTTTTAGCATTTGTGTTTGTCGGTCTGCACGGTTGTGTGATTTGAAAGGGGTTTCCCCTGCTTTGGAAGCTTTATGCTCTTCTTTTGCAGAAAATGGTTTTGTGGTGTACTGCTCAACTTGTGTGCTTCAGCGCAACACAAATAACAGCATTGCTTTTTGCTCATTTTGCCAACGTTATTTCTCATGTCTGGGATCCAGTTAAAGACCAACACTTCATAAAAGAATATGATGGCGGATATTAACTTGCTTCATGGCTGTTGTGATTGCTTAAGTTATGTAATAATGGCAGTTTGCGTTAATGATATCATTTGTTTCTCATGCTTCATCAAATATCTGCATGATTGATCTTCTGCGAAAAACAAAAGCAGATGTTTTGCACAATATTCGCATTGCTTATGCTAATGCATTAGTTGTGTTTTCTGTGTAGTAGCTCTTGTTTTTGTTTGGGGATCTATTGACACCCTACCGCTGCCGCTTGCTGACGGTGCAGTCTAATTAAGCATCAAAGAAACCTGTGGAAGTCACTTTGCCCAGAGGGGAGACCATTTGCAGGGTCAAGCCACTGAGAGGGGATGCTGGCTGGCATGAAACTTAAAAGGCCTTCTGACAGAAGAGAGCGATAAAAGCAAGGGATTATAAAGGCTAATGATATGGTATGTTTCAAACCAAACGCCCAGAGCGACTTTCATTAACTGAATCTTGGTACATTCAGGTGTGTTTGCATTTCTGACCTGTTCTGTATACGAATTCGGAATATTTTTTTGGTGGCTAAATGTTGTCATTATCAAATTGTAGCTTTAAAATACACTTTAGAATGTGGTTATAAATATGCCTGCATGATATTAAAGATGAATTGATAACTTAATACTAACATAATATTGCAATGTAGCTTGGAGGCGTCACAATATAACAGTATTGATATTAACCATGATTTTAAAAACCATGATATCATATCACAATATCCTGCTAGTGCTACACATAATATTGTAAAAACCGCCATTTAAAAATACGCCTTAAGGCACATAATGTTTACAAAATCCATAGTCTGATTATAATTAAGTAAATTCTATTAAACACAATAACCATGTAGTTCTTCACTTTGTTCTGGAAAATTAGAGCCTCACCTCTTGTGCCTTGCGATTCTTTGTCACTTTATGATATTTAAATGATTTCGTTATTGCAATATTTTCTGTAGCAATATTTTTTTTTGTAATTTTATATCTTGCAACCTTATTTAACAAGAGGAGGCACATTCCGTCATATTCATATCTGTATAATTTCTCATAGAAAACAGCGTTCACCCAGCCATCGTCTTCACACTGTGTTGCCTTGTGCCCGTCATAGGAATGCTTTGTCTCCCAACTCTGAAGAATTTGACGCATGAATATTAATTACATTCATGCGGATTTTCTTGGTCCTAAAGTATAAATGGCTTAGCATTGTTGAGATGTCGCTGTTGCTTGAAGATGTGTCAAGCTCAGTTTGAAAAAATTGTTGTGGTATGAAAACATTCATTGGGAAAATGACTTCTCTGATTTTACCATCAGTTTATTTTCAGCACATACAGGCTGTACGCCCACCAATGACTTTATTAAATTCAACAATTGCAACGCCTTGGTCTGTATCAATTCGACAAACTTTATGACCTCCAGTAATTATATCATTATCACTTTGAAACAAGGTTGTCACAATAACATTAAGATATCTTACAATACCATACCAACTAAAGTATCATGGTACCAAGGATTATCACGGTTTTGTCATATTTATATAATAAAATATTTTGTATGTTCTATAAAAAACAGTATTATGTTTTTGTAGTATTAACTATTGAGTTTAAATTGCAGCAAGTACTGCAAAATAGCCTACCTAAATATTTACAAAGACTAAAAACAGTAGTCTCTATAGTTATTGTAAGCAGATGTTAACTGTTATAAATACTAAAGTACACTAGAATATTAACTTGGGAACTAATTAAAACTGAGAGGTGCAATGGGACAAGACATCTATTAGAAACAACAAAATGTGATGCTGTTTATTAAAATAAGCTTTATTGCATAGTGCTTTTTTTTTGTATCTCATATGCTGTCTTATTTGTTCGTTTGTGTGAAGCTTTAGAACATGAGATTATAGCACAACCATGTTAGCAGATACTTGAACTAATTTCCTATTGTTTTTACTAAAAAGACACCGCAAAATATTTGTATCCATTATGTTCAGAATTTTGACTGTGAAGCAGCTGTCAAAGATACCCGAGTTCAGAATATCTGAACTTGTTGGATCTTGCCCCAGTTTCACATATCATAATACAAAGATATTTATCTCAGAGCTACGGAGATTGTGTAATGATGTCGTTTGTTAAATCCTATCGGTTGAGCTAACATGTGATGTGTCAATGTATATTTTCATGTTTTTTGTGTTTACCCCATGTTACTTGTTTGCTTAAACTACTTAAAATGATCTCTTATGGTTTATCTTTCTATTAATTTCTTCATTTAAAAAATAAATCAAAGCATAACAGGTCATTTCAAAAGCCTGGACATTGGACTTTTATTGTTTTGAAAATAAATCTTAGTTTAGTTTTTGTATTCAGAAAGTCAGGATACAATTGTAATGAACCCAGTACTGTGCATTGTATTAAACTGCGATCCCAAATAAATACTTTCATAGTAGAACGAGAGGTGATAGCCCTACCTATAGCATTTTCACACATACACGTTCAGTGACGCATTAATGCTTAATAGCTGATCTAAAAATGGAGCAAGTGTCCCTGGCATACTGATTGTACTTATTAAATTAACACGCTAAAAGTTGCCCCATTTATGGTTGAAAGAGAGAAACGAAGATCCTATTCTTTGTTATTTCATCTGAATTTGACAGGGTCATGGGGGTGACAGTGCTAGTTTTGCAACTACTTGTAAGGTTATTAAACATTCTGATGTTCGGGAAATAAATGCATTTATGAAAGGCAGCGGGTCTTGATTTTCCTTTCTATCTCAAAGTACATCACATCTCTGTTCTCATGTCATTGAAGTCGGTTTCCTCGTTCCTCACATAACCTGAAGGCAATTGTAATGCCTCCCCTGCTGTGTCTCGCCTTCGACGTGCTGTTCTTTGAACGTGACAAAATAAATCAGGACCAATGACGTTTCATCTGACAGTCAAAGGTGATAGTTTACGTTTTATAGCCAGCAGGGTAGAAAAAAAGGATCATAATCTTGTGCTTAAGTGCTGTTAATAACTTCTCACCCTCAGCAATGTATTCTCACCTTCAGCAACCTATTTAGAAGTGCAAGTGAGATTTTTATACACTTGGATTGAAGTGACTACTAGAGGAAAGTCTTTGGTTGTACACCAAACCTTCTGGAGGCTTCCACAGTCCCTCATCTGTTAAAAAACCATAGCTGACCAAATTGAGAGCCGCCCGTTGGTCTTCAGGCTGCCTCCTATAAGATGACAAGTCTGTCTCAGATTTGAGGAATGAAAAGTCCTCTTGTGTTAGGCGTCGCCCTGTAGATGCTTTCCCCCTAAACAATGATATCATTTGTAGCAAGGGATTTGCCAAGGCACGCCCCAAAATTGTTGCCGATCGCAGAAAGACTAAAGCTCATTGATTCTGATCGGTGAACACATTTCTCTAAATGTCAAATTCCCCGCTGTGCAGTTTTTGGGTTGGATGTTGTTTAGAATGGCAGCCCCTGCTTTTTATTTGGGGCTCATTTTAGGGTTTTTCACATGATTGCATCATTCCTTTGCTACCAGTGTATTGAGTATGTGTGTAGTTAGGGTGAATGTGAACTCAACAGCTTCTAGTTGACTTCAATAGCTTAGTGTCAGCACAATAGTCAAATTAATAAATTAGGTGAAATAGGTGTGACATTTATTTATAGGAACTGTTCACAGGACTGTGGGTAATCTTCATTTGTCTAAGTTGGGGTATGAATCCTGTTTTAGTTTTTATGAAGAAGTTTCAGTAGTCAAGTACATGGAAATTACAATCGAAAGAAGGAACAGTTCAGGTGAAGTACGCTGAAACCCCCAAAAATTTTCACAGGTTGTCTGTTGTTTCTGCTTCTATCCAAAGATTAACTATGAATTACGCTAAATCTTGAAGGAGTAGGTACGCCTATAAATTGCATTTTTCAGTGGATAAATGATGGCGTTGCTTCAACACAATATTCATATTGGGTTTCGAAGTTATTATATAATTTTCTAGATCAATATCAATGACCATTGGCCCTATCTGACAATAAATTGTGGATGGACGATTCAAAAGGTTATATTTGAATGTTTAATTGCTATTTGCACTCTTATCTTGAATATCAAATGCAAGTTGAACTATTTACACTTTAAAAAAATTGCTTCAAACTAAGTTAACTTAATTTGTGTAATTATTTTTTGCAAAATGATTGTTTATGTCAAGCTTGATGCCTTGTACCGTCATGCATACTGTTCATTATGAATTAAGCACTTGCATATCAGAATCGGAAAAAGGTGGATCTGAGCAAAAATGTATTCGGAAGCCCAAAAAAAGGCTTGTTTATATGAGTAATTTTTCACTTTTTCTACCATAAGCACTGTGTAGTTGTAACCATATACATGTATACAATGTGCAATTTTGTAGTTCTGATGTGAGCATGACCTCATGCATAATAACAAAACAAGACTTTAAAGATCAGGCAGGAAGGGATAAACGCAGAAGTATCACAATTCTCGTGCAAACTTCACGATTTCAGATTAACACTTGCTATAGAATTGTAAGAAATTAATGCTCTTTTCACTTTATTTAAACCAGTGTCAATTTTAATTTTAAATATTGTTGTAGATGATTTATCAAATATGTAAATTTTGGATTTAATAATAATAAAAATAATAAAAATGATATACCACATTGGCATACAATAGGAGATTCTGCATGTATGCCGAATGTCTTGTTTCTTATGAATTTTGAAAAAGATCCTATGAAAATGCTGTATTTTGACCTTATGACAACCGGTTTCCTGTCTTTACATGATTCGTGTTATTCCTGTACAGGGAGTATGAAATGGAGCAGTCAGTGTAGGCGGGGGAAGACTGTGTTTTTAAAGGGAAGTGTGTTGTATCCTTGTGGTAAGATCTTCTGTGTATTGTACTGTAGTTGGAACCCCTTTTGCCTTTTCTACAACTGTAGCAAGCACCCTTCATCGCAGAGTATTCTTTGGCCACTAATGCCAGCACACCAATACAGGAAGACTATTTTAGATTCAGTAGCTCAGACAGGAAGTGACATTATGCTGTAAGGTTTGCGGCACATTTTTCAAGCCAAAGCTGTTTTCTGTCAGAGTGCCCGCAAGAGTCGGTTGACATATTATTGAGGTCAAGGCATGCTGTATCATAAAAAATCTTGTTCATAAGTGTTTTGCATGTGTCACACTTCGGAGAAGAGAATGAAAATAAGCACAGAGGATTGAGTTAGTATGAAGTTCAGGTTCCCGTTATTGTACCTTTCAACTCATCACCAAATTTGTGTCTATTTATCTTTATAAGATGTTGTTGTTACTCATATGCATGTTTCTTAAAAAAAGTAAATTAACCACTTGTCAGCTAGAATATGTAGGCATGGATGGATATGTTAAAGAGTATCCAGATAGCCAGACTTTTTTTATGACTTTAGAATACGCTATTTTACCTAAATACAGCGCAGGCCCTCTAACATGGAATAGATAGACAGACAGACAGACAGACAGACAGACAGACAGACAGACAGACAGACAGACAGACAGACAGACAGATGCACAATAAATGCCCTCCACATATATTGGGTATTTACATTCACAAAGTAAATTGTGAGCTGGGCTTTTGCACCCAAACAAATCACATGTTACTTATTTCACAAAACATGATATTATACGACAAATATAATATACAAGGACTCCAATCCCATGCATGTCATTTCAAGTTCAAAAGATTATTTAATGCCTGTCATGGTGGAAAGTGCTACAGTACAACAACTTCAGCTTTCTGTCTATCTTCACCTTCATGAAAGTGAGAGTAATTTTAGCTTATTTCTGCTTTCAGTATTCTCAGGCTCTGGTGTGATTTTTTTTCATTGTGGTGCTCTTGTCATAGCTGTTATTTGTAGAACAGGGTTGCTTTATTTATTCTGATCTTTATTTAGACTGACCTCACTATGTTTTTTCTGATAATAGCCATTAGAGCTCATGAGTAATTGAAAGATGTCTATTACTGGTCACATAGCATCCACGGTACATTTGCTGTAGTGCGGTTGCATGTTTCTTCTGAACATGGCCCTATTTATAATCTTTGTTTGTTGCTATGCTGGTTACCTTCCTTTTACACTGAATACTTAACAAGCTTTTGCAAACCATGCTTTCTGCTCAGCTCTTCCTGTGTAAAGCATCGGAAAATCTAGATATGCCACTTCCCCTCTGAAAGTGTGTGTGCGTGCGTGCGTGTGTGTGTGTGTGTGTGTGTGTGTGTGTGTGTGTGTGTGTGTGTGAGAATGCATCTTCTGTTGAGATGATAAGTTTCTAATTTATTGTTCAGATCTCAGTTTATTTGCTCTGAACCTATTACCCAAAGTTAACTTAGAAACTGTTGAATTGGTAAATATTTATATAAACATAACATCTATTGCACCTTGTTTTTTTTGTTGTCAACAGGTGTTGGCTGGAGCTGTAAGCCGAAAGGCTCAGCTCTGATGTTACGGGTTGAAACGGGTCCACAGTGAGAGGCTTTCCCTCAGCTATGTCTACCTTTGAGGTAACCCCAGAAACATGAAATGGCTTTTTATGTTTGCCTCTAGATAAAATGTCAGTTCTTTAATATTGCTTCCTATGTTCTCATAGGGAGAGGAAAATGAACTTTATGGTCATTTTAGCACTTCCTTACCATGATGTTTTTATTTAAGGTCAAAGGCTTTTCCTAATATTTTGCTTTCAAACACTTTCCTCCCCTAGGCGACCTGGCCTGCGGGCACCGAGTGTGTGGCCAGGTATAACTTCCCCGGATCGACGGACCGGGACTTGCCCATGTGCAAAGGAGATGTGCTTACTATCATTGGAGTCACAAAGGTAAATTTGTGAAAGAGTGCAAACAAATAAAGACAGAACATTCAACTGAAGCATTTTAAAGTCTCCCTGCATTTGTTTTCCTGTGAAAGTAATTTTAAAGTAGCTTGAATGAAATTCTAAACATCATATTCATTAAGAATACACAGACACATAAATATGCAGATTAGCTCCAAATCCACTCAAACTGTGGAGTTCTGGACACTGAAAGTTAAGCTGAAATCTTACTCAATGCAGCAATTGTTTCACAGGGTCAAAATATCTGATTTCATTGGTTACAGGTTTATGATGTCATAAATGGGGGCAGTTTCAAATCGCATTTGAAACTGTCTAGAATAAATTTGAGTTTCTGGAGGAAAATCTGCAAATGGTTTGCATACTAAAACCCCACATATAAAGACCATTGCAAACTTCACAAAATGAGCTCTTTAAGAAAATATAATGTAGATTATGATTGTATTTTAATTGCTTTATTTACTTATTTTTATTACTTTAATTGCTTATTTTTCTAGGATCCGAACTGGTACAGAGCCAAAAACTCAGCAGGACGAGAGGGAACCATACCAGCAAATTACGTTCAGAAAAGAGAAGGTGTGAAGTCAGGGGGCAAACTAAGTCTTATGCCGTAAGTCCACTAATTTATTTGTGTTTTGTGTGTGTGTGTGTGCGCGCGTGTGTGCGTGTGTGTGTGTGTGTGTGTGTGTGTGTGTGTGTGCGTGCACATGCATCATTGCATACCAATTAATTTCTTAACTGGTCTCTGCAAGCTTTTAATCGATAAGAGAGTGTTTGTTTCAGGTTTTGTACATACAAACACAACAGTGCTATATTTAGCAGGTATCACTCGCACTATCATTGGTCATCTTCTGTATCTGTTTTAATACACAAATATTTCCATAACAACCACAATGACCCCAGCCCTCATTTGAATGGGCCTTTTAGAGGCCAGCGTCTTCAGCCCACAGAAGAACAAAGGAAGTGGAAAAGGTCCATCTCTGTGTATCTGATATGCAAAAGCCATAGCAATGCATCATGATTGCTCTTTTGCTTGTTAGAGATCACGTGATGTTCTTCAATTACTGCCTGCTTTTAGAAGGAACAATAGATATGATGCTGGCGTCTCAATTACATTATCGCAGTTTTATTTAGCATGCCAAAGACAAGGTTTGCATGTTTATCATTATCCACTATCATGAGGTCCGAAGCTAACCCAGATTTGATGCACAAGAAGTGTTGAATACAAGATTTTGATGCTAGCAGCAATTTTGGGCCTTTCGGCTTTGGTTTATTTTAGATGTATATGTGATCGTAATTGAGAGATACAGATTGGATGGTTGTCATGCCAGGGAAGCCACAGAAGGGCCAGGCGAGGCCATGCTCTTTTTGGAAGCCTGTAATTTTGCCTCTTTTGCTCAGTTGTGTGCTTTAAACGGTTTGAATCACAGTTTCTTTAAGAATACCCTCCTCCATTGTTATGCTATATACTGTATTAGGTATATAAAAAATTAAATGCAATACTATTTTGTGATTATATTTTGGTACTTTTGGACAGTTCACCCAAATATTTGTGTTCTTCCCCATTCATTTATTGCTTTGTGAAACAAAGATAAATAGATGAATGTGGAGAGTATCAGCCTCAATCACCCTTCATTTTAAAACATGTTGAGTTTCATCGCACTTTGACAGCTACAATGTATACTTTTGTATGGTTTTAAACATCATCTTTATGTTTGGTCACTTCAGATGGTTTCATGGAAAGATCACACGTGAGCAGGCTGAAATGCTCCTCTATCCCCCGGAGACAGGCCTCTTCCTGGTGCGTGAGAGCACCAACTACCCTGGTGACTATACCCTGTGTGTCAGCTGTGAAGGCAAGGTTGAGCATTACCGCATTATCTACCACAACGGCAAACTGTCCATTGATGAGGAGGAGTATTTTGATAACCTCATGCAGCTCATGGAGGTGAGGGATGCTGTTTATTACCTGTTAAAAGGCTGTATTGCGTCTTTAAGGGTGTATGATTTTCTCTGGGGGTTCTCTTGTAAGTGACACATTTAATATTTTTGAACCATAGATCAAACAGATTTGTAATATTTTTACATATTAAATATAAACAACGCTTGGAGGGACATGTCTACATTTTGAGCTGGTACTCTGTCGCCCACATTACCTCCCATTTCTGGCCCTGTGTGTCTCAATACACCGGTATTGATGTGTGGCTGTGATTATTGATATTGGATTATTAATGTGTGTATAATTTTATAAACAATGTTATTCATTTAACATATTGCCTTTAAGTTTTTTCATTCTATATCTACTTGCTTTTCATTTAAAAACTGTATGACTTTTTTTGTTTTGCAATACCCAGATATTTTGAAGAATGCTGGTACCCATTGACTGATGGTTTTGTGCCCTCACAATAGAAGCAAATGTTTACAACTGTTGTTCAGTTACCAATATTCTTCAAAATATCTTCTTTTGGGTCAATAAATGACAATTTATTAGTTAAAAACTCTTTCTTTGTCTAGACACAGACCTATTTTGTGTGTGATTCAATGACCAAATTTTTTTTATTATGTTTATAAACAATGTTAAAAGAGGAATTGCATGATAATCATGTAGTGAAAATCTAATATACATCCCACATTATAGTAGTATTTCTTGATTTTATAAAATTATTATACAGTATTCTGGGCTTTATTTTCTAATATCATAATCTTTATCATCCATTTTTAAAATATTAACCAAAATATTTGTGGATAAATCTCATGTAAACTTTTAAACATTCTAATCGAAAGGCTTTTAGCATAAGAAACCTCTTTGTCACATGATGCTTATCAGTCAAACTTCAATATATCCATACTACCAATAAAAATTGGGCGGTAGAAGAACAATGTAACGGTGAGATATATGAAGCCCAGGCACACAAAATGTGCAAAGTATGTTATGAAACTGCAAAGCTCCTTCCTGCTAAAGCTTATAGTGTCTCCGTCAACATTTTCAAATTGATCACCACACACTGAGTTAAAAATAGACATAACAGGAAGTCCACATCAGACGCGCTGGCCAGAGCGGTGGAGCAAGCGTTTACCATAGACTCCAGGAAATAATGTTACACACGCACACCTTGTGCTGTTGGGTCAGAGGTTCAGTCCAGGGTTGTTGGAGGATGTAACCTGAGTGAGCAAAAGCCAAAAGGTGGGGTTAGGAGTTTGGTTGGATTTGTTTTTGTGTGCGAGTCTGAACCTAATATGAAATGGCATTAGCTGTAGTGCAGATCTTTTGAGAGAGGCTACATAAAATAAAATAGTGGAATAAAAACATAAATTCTTTGAATATTTATTGTCAGTTTAAAGATGTGAGACTGTGTTTTTCAGCAGAACACAAAGTAAGATACTTAAAAGAGTGTTGGAGACAAAAAAATGTTGACCCCCATTGACTTCCATTGCATGGACAAAATTTTGTGTTCTACAGGTTTTAATCGATGTCAAACTTATTTCTTCTAGCTCTGTGTAGTACGGAAACGAGTGACAACAGTTTAATCATGTACCATCACTTTCCATTTTGAAGCGATAGTTACCTGAAAATGAAAATCCTGTCAATTTACACACTAATTTCACACCTGTAGTTTTTTCCAAAGAACACAAAAAGTAATTTTGAAGAATGTTGATAAGTGAAAATGCTTTTGTGCTATATATATATATATATATATATATATATATATATATATATATATATATATATATATACACCCGTTTAAGTTGTTGTGCAGAACCAATGCAAGTCAATGAGTCTTGCCCTTGTTCACTTTCTAACATTCTTTAACACGTCTTTTGATCTGCATAATAAAGTCATTAAGGTTCAAAATTACATGATGATTTGTAAAAAATTAAATATTTTTTGGGCAAACCTCTATTTGAAAGTTATCCAGAAACTTCCCAGAAAACTTCAATAATGTTATACATATGTCTTTTGATTTGTTTCTTGTTTTGATGATCCCACTAAGGAGTTGAGTATATCCTTTTTGATCTCATATTTCAAGTTTGTGTTAAGATGTCATGAAGGCTTTAGTGGTCAGCCAAACCTTTTTTTCTTAAACATCCCCTCACTTTTTCTATAATGGACTCAATTACAGAATTCCACACATTCTTTGGTTTAATTTTGGCTCTCTCACCCTTATAGACTGAACTAAATAGTTGTACTCTTTGCAAAGAATTGAATAAACATTTAACAGTCTACAATAAATCTTTATCCTCAATGAGTGATTGAATAACTGCACCATATATTCTCCACTCAATAAATTCATTAGAAGACAATTGTCACACTATAGGATTTTATTATGTTGTCATTTGTTTGTTATACACAGCTGATATTGTCAGTGCACAGTCAAATTAATATTAGCTGTTGCTCACATGGATGCACATTACAGCTCTGAGCTGTCTTCAATAAGTCATAATGAATATTAGATAAGAGCTTATCTCACAACACTAAGCTACATCCTCCGGTTGTATACGTGGGGCCAATATTTATACGTTTTTTTGTTGTTGTTACTGTTTCATTCTTACCTTTAATTGGAACAATTGCCATTCTAATATTATACCTAACATATTAGTCCTTGATGGCATATGCGCCAAACACAACTTCTGTCAGTAAAGAATGGGTTATAGTCAATGGAAGGAACATATACCAGGTTTTTAATGCACTTAAAAAGCTTTGGACACTTGGTGAAATGTTTTTCATTTATTAAAAAATTGCATGAAATTTGTTTAATAGACAAAAAATATAATTTGGCTAACATCCATGTTTTTTTTTTCATGACAATTTACATTTAGTTCAATAAAATGTTTTGAGCTGGTTGATTTTGAATAGGACAGGTATGACAATCCCAGAATAAGTCTCTGTTAAAATTCTTTAAAAAGCATCTCGGGGTGACACCTTAAGAAGCTGCTCGCTAAATTGAAAAGAAAACATTTCTGCAAATTCTAGTCATAAGGTTCCCAAACTAAAGATAATAAAAAAAGTTTTATTTATTATAATTTTTTAGTTATACCATAATACCCATAGTTGCATTTGTTTTCTTTTATCATTCTTTAAAGTTTATTACATTTCCATAATTTGCAAAAAATTAAAGCATCTAAAGGTAAATGACCCAAAACGTTTGACCGGTCGTGTAGTAAAACTATGGTAAGCATTTTACTGCATAAATCCTATATTTACACAATGCTTACTGTCTTAAAACCATGAATGAGATCTCCAAAATTAATTTTTTTTTACTTACATGGTCACTTTGGTAAATAACATAAGTGTTATAAGACTAGGAATTACTGAAGTGTTAGTGGTCGCCATTTAAATGTATTTTTGGGTGCTTATAATAATAAAACGACCTCAGGTCACAGTGAATGTGCAGGTCCGGCGTGAGTGCGCACACAGACATGAACTGTTCCTGGAACAGCTGATGAGGATGACACAAAGAGGAAACATGCTCACGTTCTACATCATTTCACCAGCTCAATGAATGCGTTTCATATACGGGCGAATATTATCTCGTCTAGTCACACTATCATAACACCATGAGTTATAAATCCCTATATTAAAATGCTTTAATAGTGACAGAATTCACCTCATCTTTAGAAGAATACTAGTATGCCATCTACTGGTCTGCCCCGTTCCCTGTCTCTTGTGGTTTATTATTAGGGCAAACAAACCTATTAAAATAATATTTAATAAAGTAAATATATTAATTGTTTTGTTTCAACAGCACTACACTAAAGATGCAGATGGATTATGTACCAGACTCATCAAACCTAAAATTATGGAAGGGACTGTGGCAGCCCAAGATGAGTTTTCAAGAAGTAAGGCCAAACCCCGTTCACTTTTCTTAAACATCTGATAAATTAATGTAAGCAAGCGTTTATATCATTTGATTTGATTCTTTGTCACCTGCAGGTGGTTGGGCTCTGTCTAGAAAGGAACTGAAGCTTCTCCAGTCGATTGGAAAGGGAGAATTTGGTGGTGAGCCAAATTTCTTTTGAAATCAAGAATCTGCTTTACGTTTAAGATGGACAGCTGTTGTTGTCAATAAACATTTCCCAGGTCGCTGAAATTTTAAAGCACTGTGGTTTGGCTTTCAGATGTAATGGTTGGGGAGTACAGAGGCCAAAGAGTAGCAGTCAAGTGTATCAAACATGATGCCACAGCGCAGGCCTTCGTTGCGGAGGCTTCAGTCATGACGTACGTCCTTTTTATCATCATACTGCAAACAGTTTTTATTACTCAATAGATATATATTATTAGTTCAAACTCTGATTTATTTGTGTAAACAGGCAATTACGGCATAATAATCTGGTACAGCTGCTGGGTGTGATCGTGGAGGAGAAGGGAAGTCTTTACATCGTCACTGAGTATATGGCCAAGGTCTGATTTTTTTTTTTGCAGTATAGTAATTCAACATTAAAATAAATATTTGCCAATATTTTCCCAAATATTTAATGAGCCTCCTGTTTGTTGTAACTTTAGGGTAGTCTTGTAGACTATCTGCGCTCGAGGGGACGCAGTGTTATCGGTGGAGATCGTCTTATTAATTTCTCCATGTAAGTTTTGCTGGTTTTGTTGGATTGAAATAAATGTAATTTAAAGGAAACTAAAACTTAATTAATATAAAAAATAGACAAATTAAACGTAATATTTGAAACATAAGAGGCTATTTCAAAATATGAATAAATTGAAAACAAAACTTTATTAACTCACTCAAAGGTAATGAAAAAATATGATTTTTTTAGATGTAAGATTTCATTTATCATTTTTAGGGATGTGTGCAAGGCGATGGAGTATCTGGAAGCTAATAACTTTGTACACAGAGATCTGGCCGCTCGTAATGTTCTAGTATCTGAAGACAATATGGCTAAAGTAAGTGATTTTGGCCTCACCAAGGAAGCATCGTCAACCCAAGACACAGCCAAACTCCCGGTAAAATGGACATCACCTGAGGCCTTAAGGGAAAAGGTAGAATGTCTGCTTTTTATTTGGATGTTTATATTGTGTGTCCTAATACATACATTTACATCTTTCTTTACCTTTCCTGCATGTCTTTCTCAAAAACAGAAGTTTTCTACTAAATCTGATGTATGGAGCTATGGAATCTTACTATGGGAGATCTACTCTTTTGGGCGGGTACCATATCCAAGAATTGTAAGTCACTTTAACTTGTGTTAATTTTATTTACTATTAATATTCATATCATTACTAATATGTAATGTAGCTAACATTTGTATTTTGTAATAGATTGTGATTTAATAAAGATTTTTTTTTCAATTGTCATATAATGTTTCCTTTTATTATTATGTTTCTCTCTTATTTTCAGAAATCAAAATTTCGATTAATGTTATTACATTCTTAACAAAAACTAAAAAAGTTCTGGAGATTGTCGAAATGAAAGGGACATTTCAATGAAAAATAAATGCATGTAAAACATTAGATCTCATTTACAAATTTTTTGTCACACAAATCCCACTAGAGGGCACTGTTAGTTACTTCAACACATCTTCCTCCCCTTAATTTTCTGCTCTCTTCCTTTAGCCTCTAAAGGATGTGGTTCCACGCGTAGAACAGGGTTATAAAATGGATGCCCCAGATGGCTGCCCGGCAGTGGTGTACGACCTCATGAAGCTGTGCTGGACTCTGGACACTGTGGTGCGGCCTAGCTTCAGAAACCTGAGAGAGCAACTTCAACACATCATCTCCAATGAGCTCTACCAATGAAGGCAGATCAACAGAGAGGGGCAAGATCTAAAATCCCATCTTCTCTCACGGGACCATCCTCATACAATCTGACCAAAATTCACTCCAGTGGACTTGAAAAACACGAGCAGAAATTTCTTTTGCAAGCACATTTATTTTTTTATTTTTTCATGCCTTTTTTTCTATTTTTCTCGAGGAGGCTGGCCTTCTCTGAACCCTTGACTGATAAGACACAGCCTCCTCTGATATCTTCTTCATATGCTTTCACAATGTGGACTGCTGATGGGTGTGGCTACCTGCCTAAATGATTATAGCAAAACAATTCAATGTCCTAACATGAATGACAAATCGGGTACCAAATAACAAAATTTGAAAAAAAAGTTTTGTTCAAAAATACAAACTTTGAAATATATCTTGAGGGGTAGCTGAATGGAAATAATGTGGGGTATGTAATCAGTCAGTGTGCCTTCACACCACAGAAGTCTGACTTGATTTGTTTTAATTATCCTTATTTTAGCAATGCATTGTTAAAAGCTCTTGGATTTATTGCTGCCTTGCTTATCCCAAACAAATTTTGCCACACAAAACCTGAGTTTTTCTCTTGAACAGATGCAACCTCACTGGATGCTTTCCTGGTTTTCTAGCCCTTTTTCACAATATAATCTCATTAGTTCAAAGTTCCACTGCATAATTCTACACATAATGGTATTTAACATCAAATATGTTGTGAATCTTTAGTGCTGCACAGCATCATTACTGTAAGACACTTGTTGTTATGTGCCTGGTTAGGACACAGTGTGACCCTTAAAACTGGAACAGATGAATATGAAAGTTGTTGGCCACAGGTTGACTTTTATATTGAGCTTTAATGGGATTGTCTATTTCAAAATATAAACATGGAGAGTTTAAGACAAATCGAACAGAACTGAGAAATATATGTTTAATAAGATGTTTGACTGTGCATGCTGTGTTACAAGCCTTGATTTTACTCGGTGCTTTAGATATTTTCTTTGCTGCCATATTTCAAACAAAATCATTCCACTGAAGCAGTTTGATAAAAACATAAGGTAAACATCAATAAAAAAAATAATATAAAATGGCTTGAAAAATACATGGTTTGTGTTTCTGACCTTAAAATAGTAGTTCACCCCAAAATGAAATTCTTTCATCATTCACTCACCATCATGACCATTATCAACCGGCTTTCTTCACTGAACACAAAAAAAAGGTTCACCGTTTTTCTTTTATAAACATTTAAAGATAAACTTAAGACAAAAAATATTTTATTTTGTGTTCGGCAGAACGAAAAATTGGGTGTGGAATAAGTAAATGGTGACAGAATATTTTTTACATTTCTTACATTCAAAACCAAAAAAATAGTTTTATAATATTAAGGATGGGAACCTAGAACATCACCTTGAAACAATATTTGAAGCAACATGAGAGTAAGCTACTAATGAGGAAATGGAATATCTTGTACTATCTCTTTAAATGTGTCTTTTAATGGTCCCTAAAAGGTCATTTAAGGATACATTGTTCGTACCCAGAGAGAAAACACATCACCTCTGCAAGTGTCTGCTCATTTACAGAGACTCAAAGAGACATGATGGATGTTCACATCTAATTTTAGATGTTACTTTTTTTAAAGGTAATGATAAAGAACCTTAACCCCTAGACCTTCAACAGAACAGCACAGTGTCATTCTATGGTCTATTTATAGAACGCCATATTTCTGGTCTCTTATCAGCAACATGATATCAGGGAGATTTGTGGCCATTCAGCAAGATGGAAACCAATACCTTTAAAATGCTGTGTTTGTAGTTTTCAAAAGTTGACTCCATTTCGGAACTAAAACTAAAGCAGTATGTACAAACAACATGTTTTGCACCTGCTGTACATTGTAGAAATGTTTTCTACATTTTCATAAAGGGACAAATCCCTCAAAATTATAATTGAGCAGTTTTTATGAATTTATTAGCTGTTTTTTTGTTTTGTGTAGTTGTATAAATAGTTACAGTATAGACAAATAATTATTAATGGCAGTGACTGATGAGTGAAGATGACTTAAGCTTCATTGTTTCGATCTTAGTGGTATTTGCCTCTAAATGTCACTCATCATTTGCATAAAAATGGTTACTTTTTCAACTTTGTCATGTCACTTGACACATTCACTTTCAAAAGGTCTCTTTTTCCAATTTGCGCCAACTGGGGAATTATAGGACATCAAATGGAAACATGCCAATTTCGTAATTATATTGCCAAAGCTTTAACATTTTATAATTTTTGTAATTCATTATTTTGTCTAAATTTTACAGAACTGCAATTGAAGCTTGCATTTTTAGTCATATGTCACATGAATAACATGATATAACACGTCTAATAACACACCTAAATGTCCTTTGTGTTCTAATGAACTCAGAGAAAGATATTTGGAAGAATGCTTGTACCCCAACATTTTTTGGACCCCACTGTTAGGAAAAATCCAGTCTGGGGCGGTTTGAACGGGACTTCACTCAAAACAAGTAGTTTTTTGAAAAATATTTAGAAATGTTGATGCATTTGGGAACCGTCTTATCCAATCCATGCTCAAATTAGATATTTTAATTTAAAATGAAACAAACAATTTAGCATATTTTCGCATATTCCTAATTTCAAATAGGCTTTTATAACTTTGTGATCCTTCAATTCGCAAACAAGAAGGCATGAGGTGAGTCAGGGAGATGGGACTTCAGCTTCCTTCAGGCGTCCTTTGTGCTTCACGTCAGACTGCTTGACCGTGGATGTCACCATGCATGTGTCACAGTTTGCTCTGTACTTCGGCCTTTTTGGCAGACATTGCCAACGGACAACATAAAGGATCTGTTTTTAAGAAAACAATGCAATCTGTGTTTGCATTGGTTCTCCTTAACTTTGGTAGTGTTGAATCAATGAAAGTTGGATTTATTAGCTGTTAAGGTGGCAGAGCAAATTTTTGCAGGAGTTTAACAACAACACATCTTTTATGTCTATGATGCATGGACTACTTCCTTCCCTGAAGAACCCCAGAGCAACATTAACTGACAGGTTAAGTTTAATTCTGGGAAATATCAAAGTTCCTCAAGCTGTAAGTTCAGATGCATCGCGCGGTGCTCGTCAGCCCCCATTTACATCTCTGCCATGACATTTGGGCCCATCCCCAGATCCGGAGTTCACCCACACCGAGCCTGAGGGAACTCCAGTGCCAGTGTAGATCCCGGTCAGCACAGAAGTGGAAATAAGATGCTCAATTGTTGAACTTTTTAACAAATCACATTTTACAGATCTTTTCAACCAGAAACGTGCTCAGTGGGGACAGTATACGCGTGAGGATCCTTTGTGTATGAGCACTTTAAAGTGTCTTGCCTGCAGATTATTATGCGCTGGCCTTTATCTGAAGAGTCACTGAACTGCATACACAACAAGTTTGATGAAGTATAAGGTTTGAGACAATTTGTTTGTCGATGCTTGTCCATCAGCTTTTAGAGAAAAAAACATTAAAATGATTTTTCCAGAAGTATTTCTGTGACACATTACATAACATCCCATAATATCTGAAGTAACATCACAGTATTTTTAACTGTGAATTAAACAGAATTTTAAAACCCAACGCAATATATCTTCTCTATTTTACACTGGACAAGTTCTGACAGCTGGTCATGTTTTAAACATAGATGATAATGCATGCGGTGTTGTGTCTCTGAATAAAGTCTCATTCCTTCAGAGAAATTAACATCTGAAAACAGTTGGAAGTGAAGAAGATGAATGTTCACGTCAAATCCGAATGGAACAAAACGTTGACTCACTGGGTCTCCTTAGGAGAGGTTATCACATCACCCAAACATTATATGCACACATTATTATTATCATTATTAGACGAGCAGGATTTGTCAAAGAATTTATTTAAAATAGTGACTTCGTAAAAACACACAGTATAAAGGAAAATGCTTAATAAACTTGGGTAAGAAAACTTCATATTTATGCCGATTGGTCACGCAGAACAAAACATGCGCCAATTATCTTTTTTTAATCTCAAAGCTCTAAATAATTACATTTAATAAATTTTTTATTTTTTTTAAACCGGAAAGGCAAGATTCACCAATATTATTATTATTATTATTATTGTTGTTACTAGTATTTTATATTGTGACCTAAATGTAAACGTACAAATATATATATATATTGATAGCACTTGTCACAAATCTTAAACACCTTAAAGGTAAGTCCACACCAGAATTATCTTTTGTCAACATTTGCTCACCCTCGAGTTAAAAAGTTATATTCTTTAATATTAAGAATTAAGGCCCAGAATGTAGTGCACCCGCGATTGTTAGTATGGCAATGTTCACATTGAATATTCCTATTTGTGTAGATGTGGTTTACATTTTAGTAGATGTTGACCCCTACCCAAAGCTATGCCATACAGAGAAGATAGTTGGTACAGTATACCACAAAATAGCTATTGTTAGTACTAACATATACAGAATATTAAAGCTCTATGATGTTTGAAATGAATTTGGACATTTCACAAGTGAAAGCTAAAAAAACAGAAGTCAACAGCAATTATTTTTTATATAAGCAAACGAGAGAGAGAGAGAGAGAGAGAGAGAGAGAGAGAGAGAGAGAGAGAGAGAGAGAGAGAGAGAGAGAGAGAGAGAGAGAGAGAGAGAGAGAGAGAGAGAGAGAGAGAGAGAGAGAGAGAGGGGAGAGGGGGAGAGGGAGACTCATCTGCACTCTTCATGATCACCTAGTGCTGAACTTGAATTCAGTTGAGGACAGAATAACAACATCACGTTTCTTTGTCTTGTTTATGTTTCTACTACAAGAAAAAAAGAGTTCTTCAAGCAATTAGATAAACAGCATATCTAGTGTCAGTATATTCTACAAGGGGAAACAATGGCTTTTATGTTAAAACACATGATAGGAGGGCAACTGAAGGATCTCACCGGAGGTCTTGAAGAAAAACCTGAAGGTGAGAAGTCTGAAGCGGCGGCTAAAGGAATGACGCAAGAGGAGTTGGAGCAATATCAAGAACAGCTGGCAGAGGAAAAGTAAGATTTAACATTATTACCACCAAAATGTAAAACTACATTTATTTATTTGTTCTATATTTTTATATTTATTTAGCATGTGGCTGATCCTCATGATGCCATAATAAAAAATAGGCTGCTTTTAAACATTTCTCACACTGTGAAAAAGTAAACCAGATTCATCCTGAATAGCGCAGTCAGTTGTTCAAATGTAATACAAGAACAGAAGGTCAGTGTTTCTGTGGTTTGATCAATACTTCATGTCACCTTGCACTGTCTCTCTGGTCTTAAGGACATTCACTCCACTTCAGACGTGCATGTGCAGACTTTTCCCTTTATGTGCATTTCTGTGCCATTGTATTATACTTGATACACAAGTTTTTTAGGTTTGAGCAGAAGGGTATTTCATGGTGTGCTTTGTTAATATTCGAACCTGATGTGAGCTTTGTTTTGTGTGAATGGTTTCTCAAGGATGGAGCGAGACGCCAGCTTCGCCCAGAAGAAAGCCGAAAGGGCCACAGTTCGGAGCCATTTCAGGGACAAATATCGCCTTCCAAAGGTAAACATCAGCCATGTGACCCTGGCAAAGCATTTTCCTACGTAACCTTCACTCCGTTTTCCTCTCTTTGGTTTGCGCAGAGTGAGTTGGACGAAACACAGATTCAGGCAGCCGGAGATGACGTGGAACTGCCGACCGAGCTGGCCAAGATGATCGCAGAAGACAACGAGGAGGAAGAGAGCAAGCAGTCTGTCCTGGGACAGCTGACCAACATCCAGAACATCGACATCGATCAGATTAAAGAAAAGGCCCAGAGCACCCTCGAGGACCTTAAACATACGGCTGAAAAATGTGAGGTTATGTAGTTTAGGCCCAATTGTGGTTCAGAGTTGGACGCAGGTCTGATGTTGTCTCGTGTCCTCTACACAATATTTAAGGGAAACTTTAGGAAATGCATCAGATCTATACACAGCATACCTTTAATTGATTGGATAAGGGAAAGTCTTAAACTCAGAAATCACGCAAGCTTGTACATTATGTGTGTGTTTGTTGTTTTCGTTATTAATGTTTACTGTTGTGTACATAGATAAAATGATGTCTACAGTCTAAGGTTATACAGGGTTTACAACATTATATATTATCCCTCAATGCTTTGAATATACGAACATGTATATATGATATTTGAATGACTCAATGCATAATATGTGTTGTTAAACGCCAAGAGCTTCTGAAGCCAATATAGAGAGATGCTTGTATTTAAAGGTATAGTTCTCCCAAAACCTCATCCTTTAGTTGTTCCAAACCTGTTTTTATGTCTTTGTTGAACACAGAGATATTTAGATCAATGCTTGTAACTAACGAGCTTTTCGACCCCGTTGACTTCCAAAGTTGGAAAAATGACATATGGTGGTGAAAAGTTCCCCAGATGTTTTAGATGTCTCGCTGTCTTCAAAATAACTAATTTTGTGTTCAACTAAACCAAAAATGAATAACTTATTTTCCTAGTATGATTTCACTAGGGTCCAACAACTGTTTGTTTATAAGCATTCTTCTAAATATCTTTTGGTTTATTTCAACAAAGAAATGTTAACAGATGTGAAACAACTTATGTCATATAATACTTAGACGCATCTATTACATCGTCTGTATCAAAGCTCAGCCCAAATTTCTGATATTATTAACTTAACACATTGTCATGTCAAACCTGTATGATGTTTTTTATTTTTTGCAAAACACAAAAGATATTTTTAAGTATATTGTCTATCAAAAACTATTTGTCCCTATTAGCTTCTATTGTATTGAGGCCAGGACAATGAAAATCAACAGCTGGTTTCCCCCCCCAACATTTTTCTAAATATCTTTTTTTGTTTTCTGCATTAGAAAGAATATCATTGAAGTTTTTCTTATTTAAAACAATAAAAAAAGTGTTTGGGTGAAAAATCACTTTTAATCTTCAGTCTTATAAGTGTTAAGTTATAAGCATTCTTTGAAATATCTTTGTGTTTATCAGAACAAAGAAATATTTTTAGATTTAAACAAATCCAATGTGTTAATAATGAGAATTGTGTTCAATTAACGTGCAAAATATGTATAATTCGGTTTTGCAAAACTCGATGTGTATTGAATAAATATTTTATTCATGTTAAAATGTCAAACAGTTTAATTCTAAACTGGGAACCAATGAGAGGTAGCTCGTGTTTCCCGCTTCTTTTTGGTGACGCACTTCCGGCGCGTCAGAAAAACAGTCCGTGTAATAAGCGCAGAGACGGACAAAGATGGACACCAAAGCTGATCTGTTTTATCGTCTTCTACCTAAAGTGGTAAGAATTAGATTCAAACCCCATGGCCGACATTAAATGTTGTGTTTACGTAATCCTAAATAAAATGTAATGAATCCCCACTCTGTTTTCAGGAGCTACATGCTCATCTCAATGGATCAGTTAGTTTTGAAACCATGGAAACGCTTATAAAGCAAAAAGCCCATCTGAGTATCGAGCACAACATGACGGCCATCCGCAGCGGACAGCGCCGCACACTGGACGAGTGCGTCATCAACACATGCACTAACACCAATGACGTCATCATCACCTGCATTAAAGGGATAGATCAGGCCAAGAGAAACACATGATGTCATCTTCTCACTCTCTGTTCATTAGAACTTTCTTCTGGAGAACTTGTTTTGAAGAATGTTGGTCGATGGGTTGGTCTTCTGCTGTGTGGAGGCAGAACCGTTCCTCTAACCAATATTTTTCTCGAAATATCTTTTGTGTTTTGCAGTAGACGGAACAGATTTTTAGATGAATAGATGATTTATTATGAACAACATATCTTGAGCTCCTTAGTTTCCTTTATTTTTTGGTTTTAGTATTGAAGTGATGTGACACACAGCTATGGTGACCCATACTTTAGAACTCATGCTCTGCATTTAACCCATCCTAAGTGCACACACAGAAGTGAACAAACACACAGAACAGGACACACACACAGAAGAGGACATACACACAAGTGAATGCACATACACACACATACACGCACAGAAGGGGACACACACACAGAAGAGGACACACACACACACACACACACAAGTGAATGCACATACACGCACATAAGGGGACACACACACAAACGCACAAGTGAATGCACGCACACACACACACATACACGCACAGAAGGGGACACACACACAGAAGAGGACACACACACACGTGAACACATGTGCATGCAACCACATACAGCAGTAAACACACACACAGTAGTGAACACACACCCGGAGTAGTGCGCAACCATTTATACTGCGGCGCCCGGAGAACAGTTCGGGGTTTGGTGCTTTGCTCAACAGCACCTAAGTCATGATATTGCCGGCCTGAGACTTGAACCCACAACCCTAGTAATCAAACTCTTTAATCACTAGGAGATGACTATTGTAGTTGGCAGAGAATGTTTTAGCTTCTTTAATGTCTATTTCTCTATACTTTACATTGCCTTTTATTCTATTTTCCTCCTCTCTATACCTTTGCGAGTACAAACAGAGCCCCAATTTGTGACTGTTTCTCCTAAACAGATGTTTTCAAGTGTTTAAAGTAATCCACCAGCTGGTTGATTCAGAAGAGGATATACTGATGGTAAAGTGCCTTCTTCACTACTTTATTGTTGTACAGCTTTAAACAAATATTTTATGAATATGTCATTTAACAGGTTGCCAAAGATGTGATTAAAGAATTTGCGGCAGACGGTGTAAAATATTTGGAATTACGCAGCACGCCTCGGGAAGTGACTGACACAGGTACTAAACAATTTAATAAAATGCGTATCTAAATGGATTTTTATAAAAATACATATTTTGTCTATTATCATATTCCGTAGTACACAAAATGATATTGTATACAAAATGTGATAAGAACAGAAACATAACAACATTCATTATACACAAACTTTTACATCACAAAAAACAATAATTAAAAAAAACTTTAAAAAGTTAATGTATTAAAATATTAAGTAAAATATCAATTTATAAATGTAATATTTGCTCACGATCAAAACTTAATTATAAAACATTTATTTATTTGTTAATTTCATTTTTGGGGATCTGAATTTAAGTATCCAAATATAATTCATCTCGAAGATATTGAAAAGCTACAGGGACTGTTTAGGACTGACAGCTCCATTCCTTTACTTTGTCAGAAGAAAATTGAATGCATCAACATTTTGTGTTTAACGTAAAAAATTTAAAAAAGTAAACCTTTTACATCCTGTTTTGGTTGCCAATATTTTTGTCACAAAAAGGTCTCACGAAAAGAAGATATATTGAAACTGTGCTTGAAGCTATTCGCCAGTGTAAAGACGAAGAAATTGACATTGATGTCAGGTATTTTTTATTTGTTTATTCAAAATTTATGGAATTATAAATTAAAACGCTACGACCAGGTTCTGCATTTGCTAAACAGATTCCTTGTAGCGGTGGACCGCAGGCACGGTCCTGAGGTTGCCATGGAGACTGTGAAGCTTGCAGAAGATTTTCTGCTTTCCAGTGATGGAATGGTAGTTGGGCTTGACCTTAGTGGAGACCCAACAGTGAGGACGTTATCATACTTGCAAAAATGTTTTGTACTTGACATTGCTTCTGGCTGTGCTTTCAGTATCTTTGATCTCTAACAGGTCGGTCATGGAAAAGATTTGCTCTGTGCACTTCAAAAAGCCAAGAACTGTGGCCTAAAGCTGGCTTTGCATCTCTCAGAGGTATGTGCGTATGGAAACATACATATTTACATCCATTTGAAATTCCTCTAGGACTGTTTCGTGTACTGTTGTAAGATGCTCGTGCAATGTTTACTCAGAGATAAAGTTCGTTTCAGATACCGTCCCAGAAAGATGAGTCTGAGCTGCTGTTGAATTTGCCCCCCGATAGAATCGGCCATGGAACCTTTCTACACCCTGAAGTTGGAGGGGCTGATAGTCTTGTAGATAAAGTTTGCAAGCAAAACATTCCGATCGGTGAGACATTTGTATTAACAGCCATTAGAGATGAAACGTGGAGCTATGTTGATGTTTTATTTTCATTTCAGAGCTGTGTTTGACCTCTAATGTTAAAGGTCAGACTGTGTCTTCGTACGACAAGCATCATTTCCAGTACTGGTATAACCGAGGACATCCGTGCGTACTTTGTGTGAGTTTAAATAATATTAACCTCCTTCCTTGCTGTTTTAAAGTATACGTTTTTATAAAAAGAGACAATCTTTTCTTCTTGCTTATGCCCCATCAGACGGATGATAAAGGGGTGTTCTGCACAGATCTCTCTCAGGAGTACCAGCTGGCTGCTTCTACTTTCGGGTTAAGTCACGAGGTTGTGTGGAGACTCTCTCAGCAGGCCATCAGTTACACCTTTGCCCCTGGGCCAGTCCAACAGAGGCTTGAGAAGAAGTGGGCGGAACTGAGGCCACAGATTCTCCAATGACTCCTTAACTGCTTACAGCCCTACCTCACAGAGACCTACGGTATTCCTCAGGCATATTTGGGAAGTTTTAACTTTGACTGTTTTTTCTTAAAAACATGCTATCAATGAAATTATAACAAATTTCAATATTTTAATATTTATGATAGATTAATATTATAATTGCAATTAAAAAGCAGGAAAGTTCTTAATATATTGTAATTAAAGGGACTATTATTTCAATTTAGTGCAAATCATTTTATGTTTTAACATTCATTGGTCTTAAATAAATACTCCAGTATTTAAGAAAAATATGTTTTTTTTTCTGTAGGCCAGCAGAGGGCAGCAGTTTTGTTTAATCATCTTTACATTTCTAGAACACATTTTCATTGCCGTCAAGGTATGATTGCAGCAGTATCTCAACATTAACATGAACTGCTCAGCCAAAAGTAACAATTCTGTTAAGAGTGACACATTCTCTAGTTATTTTAAATTTGTATACATTTCTTTGTTTGGTTAAACATGGAGAAAGATATTTGAAAAAATGGCTAATTACCAAACGTTTCTCGGACTCCATTGACTTCCATAGTAGAAATAATTACGAAGTTATTCAAAAGTTCCCCAGAGCTTTTTTTCTGTTACATTCTTCAAAATATGGTATTTTGAGTTCAACAGAAGAAATTGTATGTTTCTACATACGTTAGTCATTGGGGTCCAAGAACTGTTTGATTATAAGCATTTTTCCAAATATCTTTCTCTGTATTCCTCAGAACAAATAAATGTTTTAGAGTTGTACTCCAATGTGAGCAAATAATGTGTACAGTGTAAAATATGTAAAATTGGGTTTCCAAAAACTTATTGTGTCTCAACAATTAGTAAATCGTTTGTTTAGAATTTTTGTTTTTGTGTAAACTATGCCTCTAAAATCTTAATGTTCTTAAAGTCAGCATGGAATGCAATATATATATATATATATATTTTATTTTTTTTATTTTTTATTATTTTATTTATTTATTTGCATTTGAAGCATTAAATCCAAATCTCTTCCAACATTAAATTCATGCTCTCTAAAAAATTACCTTTCTTAAACTTTGGTGACAAATCCAAGAATGGTGCGAGGGTGAACTCCATTTTGTGGACAATGGCCAAATTTCAATGATCTAATACATTTTATTGCATGAAGTCCTGCCATACATTTTTTTTCTAATTAAGACTGTTTCACTAAGAGACAAGGTAGACCTTTAGAGGGATTACCATGTTTTTATACTCGATAAACCAATGTCAGACTCATGCTTTAAACGTATGTGACTAGAACAAAAATACTATAAGAATACTACCGAAATATTTGCTTAACCAGCTTTCCTTTTGATGAAAAAGCCAATGGCAAATGACACTTTGGTGTTGTTGTCATATCTGTTTGTTTGAAGAAATAATAGACCACCCATTGTACTTAAGATGTGTGCTGTTTCTCATTCATTCACTAACAGTTCTGGGCCTGTCCGTTCACGGCAAGCAAAGGGTACCCAGAGGTCATCTCATTTAGTCGACACACAGCATGACCCATATCAAGCTCTTTAAATCTGCACAAATGTTTGTCATTTGGTTTTGTTTGAGGATGCTGTGGGACATGGAGACCTGCAGAAATGCTTTGTGTGTCTAAATATACCTGGTGAGCCTGCTTTAATGTTCATTATTAGCAATTATACAACGGTTCCTTTTGGTTCTCGACTCTGGTGGCCACTCAGCACATAAACACAGACACACAAACGCAGGGAATGAAACTCCAGGCATGTACCTAACAGAAATTCTCCCGTCAATTTGAAACTTTCAATTTGTTTTCGGAAAAATTTAAAAGCAGTAATGGTCAAAATCTTATTAGAATACATCTCAATGTGCTTTAACTTTTTGATATTTAGCATCTTTTAAGCGAGTGATTGCTTGGCATTTTATTATTTTAAATTCTTTTCCATTTCACATCAAATAAACTTTGAATGCCTTATCACATTTTTTGATATGACACGTCCCTTTCATTTGGCCAAGTTTGGCGGCTGTCCAGACGTCCCACAGAGGGGTATTTTCTTCACAAGGTCCTGTAATGTTGTTTGTGTATGTTTGACAAGCTGGTAATGACACCAGACACACGCAGACTACAAAGCACTTTCAGCAGTGCCCGGATGCATCTGCTGCGTTGGCAATTGGTTTGTGCAAGCAAACATTACTCTATTCAGTGATAGGAGAAGAGTGCATTGCATGGCTGATTTCAGGCAAGCGCGAGACAGTAATATTATCACTATAGAAATAATGTGGATGCAGTGGTGAAGATATTCAAGATTTATGATGGTTTAATGTTTCTTTTACCAGCTTCTCCGGAGAACGTGATGCTTATATTCTAAGAAAATCTTTTTTCTTAGCTTTGGACCTGCAATATTTTTCACTGGTATGCTCACTGAAGATTTAACTTTGTTCTATAGAGAAAGAACACAAGACTGTTTTTTTAACAGTACAGTTGTATTTGTAATTATAATATGGTTAAATGATACAGTTCAGTATGTATTAAAGTACATTTATAATATAGGACTTTTAACAGGTAAAGTTTATTGCAATACAGTTCTTGGATTTGAAAATTCAAATAATTTAGAATAATTAATTAATAAATAAATAATTTAATTACACAAAAATTTTAATTAGTTAACACAGCAGATAGTTGTGGTAAAAGGAAAGTGTACAAATCCAAAAGTCACCATTATGCAACATTTAATTTTCAGCAATAGTGGTTTAAGGACCAAATAATAATAATAATGATTATTTTTTTAGAATATACTCAGAGAATACAGAAATTAAATTTATATCTAAAGAATTGAAGCCTGATAAAACTAGATAAAACAGCTTCTTTCGGCAAATGTGGCAAGCATTTCGTTTTTAAGATTTCTGCACTGTGATTTTTACTTTATTAGGATCTTTTCTTTTGTTGTATTGAACAATTATTATTGTACAATTACATATTGTTCGTGCTGTTCCTTCAGTATGGAGTTGCTCATGATTATGATTTGCTTCAGAACAACATTGCAGAAAGCACAGCGAGCAAATGCGTCTTGGGAATGCCTTGGCTGCACTTTTGGGGTCCTTAAAGTCACTGTAGCATGTAATTGTGGCAGGAGAGCCAGCAAAGTCGAATTGGATGGTGGAGGGTAGCGGTACAAACTGGGTTCTCAAAAGAATCAGATGCCTCTTAATGAAGGCTGGGCAATCTTGTGCTCAATAACAATCCAATTTCAGTCTGGAAATTGAACCAATGGTCTGAAATTATCAAAAATAAAAGTTAAATTGCTGAGAAAACTCTCTGGAGTTCTGCTCCCAACATTGGGCACTGCTTGTAAAACTGTATCTCTTAAACTTTTTTGAAAAGAAATATTTCAATTTGTTTAAGTGAAAATGATTTTTCCTGTCTAGAATAACTTGAATGTAACTCTACTTCTCAGCTTCATTAAATATACACAGAGACGTTAATATGCATATAAGTCACGCCTCCACATTTGGTAGTCACAGATGCTTCAAAACAAAGTTAAACTGAAAGCTGACACACAAGTGCAGAGAACATTTTAGCCCAAATAGATGTGCCATGAACAGGATCCACTGAGATGATGTGATAAGACAATTTTATGATGTCATAAACCTGTCACGAAAAGTAACTGTATGTTTTATGGAGAAAATACCCAACAATGGTTTAAAATTATACATTTGTTTATTGTTTGTCTTAAATCATATTTAATACACCCCCAAAACATATAAACAACATTTGAAACTTTCACCACATGGGGACTTAAAATAAGAAATGCTACATAATATAATATTTACATTTAGTCATCATTTGAACGGTTCACTTTATCAAGACGATCATGACGTTTTTCCTCTTCATCTCTTTTTTCAGTTTGTCTCTTCCAGGATATACCATCTGAATATATTAAAATATATTGAGCCCAAAATAGATGATGCAACAGTAAAACCCTGGAGTGCACTACGAATTCATTCTCCCTGTAGAAAAGCATTGAAACCCACAGCATCCTCATTACAACACACCTGGAGGTGAGCCCTAAAAGCAAAGCGATCTAGAGTCCCTACAATTGGTGTCAAATTTACAGAGTTTAAGCTGTTTGCGTTCACTAATAAACTTAAGAGCTCTGAGCCACGTTTTTGTGAAAGAAATCGTTATATATGATCCTGATGAAAATGATGAAAATGGAAATCATTCCAGCAATGAAACCACAGTGAAAGAAAGTAAGAAAAATGCATAAGACTTTTAAATGCAAATAGAATATGATACTTAAATAATACCATCCAAAACGAATGTGATTTTAAAGGTTGGATATTGAAGTGTGTCGGACCGTATGGATTAAAACGTGGTCAGCGCACACAAGGGCTCTGCAGATAGAGGAATGTCAGGTGAACAATGACAATGTCTCCCAACATCTCCCATTCGTGAAACTGCTGCCATCTTTCAGCTGTAGGTTGGCACCGTATGGACCCAAGAAGTGTCATATGTCAACTATACAGGTTTTTCTTTGGGTTTGTTTATAGCCTCAGGTGACAGAGCTTTACTGTGTCAAAACAATAGCCTTAATGTATTTACAGCACGTAAATACACCATGGCAACACACCATGTTGCCATGGTGTGTTTGTTTCAGCAGGTTAACAAATAGAAAAAATTGTAAGTGCATTTTTGGAAAACTCAGTTTTGCCTAGGGATGCCAACACCACAGTTTCCCCATAATTGGGCTCCTCTACGTGTTGTTTTTTAATTCTGCAGGTTGAAAACTTGACATGTTCATAATAAGTGATTTCGTTCATCAGCTGTAAATCTCAATGTAAGATTTTATTTATGTAAATATACTACTGTGTCAATGATTTCTACAAGACTGAAATACTTACATGTTTTTATTCACAATTTGTACAGTGTCCCAACTTTTTTGCACAATTACTTTGTCAAATAAGTATCTGATCACTTGCTTATCAGCCAGATTTCAGATCCTCAAAGACTTCTTTTGCTTTTAGATAGTCCAGCTCCACTCTGCTGATGATTCTAGATGAGTAGCACCTGTTGGAGGTCATTAGCTGTCATAAAGCCATGTGCACCCCACAATCAGTCAAAAGTGTTAGTAGCAACATGGACCAAACCAAAAAGCTGTCAAGACACAAGAGACACAATTGTAGACCTTCACAAAGCTGCAGGGCTACTGGGACAAACTCCAACTTGGAGCAATTGTCAGAGAATGGAAGAAAGTTATAAAGACTGTCGTTGTCCCTCTGACTGGGGCCCAACAGAAGATCTTTCCTTGTGGGGTAGCAATAATGCTAAGAGTGGTGAAGAAGGAGCCCAGTCCTAAACTGGAGGAGCTGGTCAATGCTGTGAAGACAGCTGGGTGATACAAGAAGACGTCATGGTTTAAAATCATGCATCGCACGGAAGGTGACCCTGGAAATTCAGCCCCCTTCTGAAGTCAAGGCCTGTCTGAAGTTTGCCAGGAACCATTTGGATGATCCAGAGAAGTCATGAGACCAAAGAAGAACTTTTTGGTCTTAGCTCCATTACCCGTATTTGGAGGTAGAAGAATGATGAGTATCATCACTATAATTCCATACCTTCTGTGAAGCATGGGAGTGGAAGCTGTTTTTCTACATCAAGGACAGGACAACTGCAGTGTATTAAGGTGCAGATGAATGGGCCATTTGTTGTGAGATGTTGGGCAAAAACCTCCTTCCCTCAGTCAGAACATAAAAGATGGGTCGTGGCTGGGTCTTCCAACATAAAAATGACACAAAGCACAAAGCAAAAACCAAGGACGGATTCCATAAGAAGCATATCAAGGTTCTGGAGTGACCGAGACAACCTCCAGACTTAAATGAAATCTTCGGAGGGAGTTGAAACTTTCTGTTGCCCAGCAACAGCTTGAAACCTGACCAATCTAGAAATCTGTATGGAGGAGTGGGCCAAAATCCCTCGTGCAGTTTGGGCAAACCTGGTGAAGAACTACAGGAACCGCTTGATCTCGGTAATTGTTAACAAATGCTTCTGTAGCACATTTTTTTTAAAATTATTTGATACTTATTGACACGGTTATTTACAAATAAAATCATACAATGTGATATCCGGATTCTTCTTCTTGGTTCTGTCTCTCACAGTGGAATTGCACCTATGCTGAACATTCTAGACCCCTCCATGATTTCTAACTAGGAGAACTTGCAAAATCACAGGGTGATCAAATATTTGTTGACCTCACTGTATTTTTTTGGCATATTTTGAGATTGGTCTAGTTTCAAGTGGCCATTGGGGGATTTAAAAAAAATGATGCCTAAACTCTTTTGTGTAACCTATACTAAAAACACAAATGGCTATTTGGCCTGCACCATTATGTACAGTATTTTACATTATGTCCCCAAAGTTGAGCAACCTCAGTATGTCAACATGGCACTGCAAAGTGTATCGGCCACTGTTATTGGCAAAAGATCACCATTCTATTTCCAAAAAATAATCTTTTGCCTGGAGGCCCAAAAATCCGAATTTTCGATCTGAAAATGCTGTTGTCCCTTCAGCACATCTTTTATAATCCAGTAGGTTATATTCCATCAGTGCTCTTCATGCAGGATGGGACCAAGGTCACTTGGGGTTTTGAGTGAGCAGAACTGGTGAGATACTGCCTGATGAGGAATGTAATATTAGTTCACGGCCCATTGATGTAGAGAACACAGTCTTGTGTGCTTAAAGGTATTTTATTTTACTGAATGTACCGGTAAAGTTTGATAAAGCACACACATAAACAAAATCTTCCCTCAGTAATGTGTTGAGGGACTCGGTTGCCCCTTGAAACGGATTTCGCGTCAGGGTAATTGCCAGATGTAATGCTGATAATGTCCTTTTCCCATGTCTGTAATGTTCGGATGGATCTTGCTCTAGTGTGGGAAATTGTGAGTAGCAATATCTTTTTTGCTGGGTCTTTTGGTTATCGAGGCAATATGAGATCATGACGTGTCATGGGTTTGACTCGAGCTGTGATTAATGTAACAGATGACCAGACAGTCATGGCAGGTTTTGTGTACACTATTAAATTTCCCTGTTCCCTGGGGTGTATAGTTCTATCCCAAAAAGCACTCAGCATAAAATGTTTGAACATTGAAAATTCCAGTAAAAGAAGTGTAATTTTGAGTCAACCTCAAATTAGTGTCGTCATTTACTCCCCCTCTTGTCATTTCAAACATGTATGAATTTCTTTTCCGGCAGAACACAAAAAAGATATTTTGAAAAGTTAGTAACCACACAACAGTGCTAACTGTTCACTCTTTTTTGTATGAAACAAATCTAATGTAAGTGAATGAATGCCGTCACTATTCGATTAGAAAATTCTTCAAAATATCTCTTTTTGTTCTGCTTAAAAGAGTGCATGACGTGACGCTAAAAAATTAATTTATTGTTGGCATGTTTTGAGTTGTACTTACTCTCAAAATAGATAATTCTGTCAAATCAAATAGAATCAACTTTAGTTGACTAAAATAAAAAATCTTTTATAGTAGGCATATAAGAGGTCTGACAGCAGAGGGCAGTAATGTGTATACTGATAAGGATCCCACCATCTCCACCCCAGTGTCCCTCCAAGCATGCAAAGCTGATACCTCTGAGCCTGTGGGGCCAGGTGCTACCACACAGACCTGAATCCCTTGGAAATACAGCTTCTTTTCCCTCTCCAATAAATCTCCATTAATAATGACTTTCTCTGCGCTGACTCACTTTCTTAATCTAAATTCGGAAGAGCTTTGCAGCCCTCTGAATGTAGTAAGAGGACAAAAAGACAATTTTGTGTTTCTAAGTCTGTCTGGGGTATCTGCTAGAAAGTTTGATCTTGTTTTAGAAGTTTTTGTTTCTGAACGTGTCTCATAAAATGTTCCAGGTGCTGTGAAGGTGAAATTCATGGTGTCTGAGAGGTATATTGTCTTCGGTGACCTACAGCCATATGAGAACTGCGAGGAACATCTTAGTCCAGCGGGCAAAGAGATATGCCAATGCCATAGGTAAGGCCATGATTCTGAAGTTATACCTGAACTCAATGGAATGATAACTTTATAATGATCTTATCTATTTTGTGCCAGAAGTTTGATGAGTGGGCTGTTGTCTTGGCCTGAGCCAGACGATATATGCATGGCATCCTCTTAAATTTGTCTGGTACCTCAAATCTTGATTTTTTATTTATTTTGACATTATTCATTATTATTAGTCACCCCTTATGTTTGTATTTGGGTTTTGCAAATATCTTACCAATTATCATTTACAAAGTATAGTATTTTTTTTACAGTCCCAAAAAAACTATGAATTTAGACATCTGAAAGAACAGCACCGGCTTATACTGTTGTATTATACTGCAAGTCATTCCTTATAGCTCTGTGCCTCTGAATAAAGCAGCTCAGATTGTTCCCATTTGATTTTATTTATCTCATTTGATGTATGAGATAACATTTTACATTTCCTGCTTGATATCTACTCATGGCCAATCGTACAGGCCGGGTGATGGGTGACATCATCCCTTTTATCCACAAACCTCATCATTGACTGAACTGCCATTCGATCTCTTTGTAAGAGCTCCATTAGAGAGCCAAAGAAAACTTCTCAGTTGTATTAGTTGGACTCTGAAATACCACTGAAGATCTTTCAAGAGCTCCTTGACGGATGATTTTTTTTATATATACAGAAACATCAAAAGTATATCGACCACCTGATACCCCACAATCGCTGACCAGTATTAGTATAGGAACTGCAATGCATTGAATATGTTAGAAATGTACATACTTTGATTGGTTGCCTCTTTTCAAGTTGTTTAAGAAATATTACAAAATAAACAGCTTTTTTAAATTGATACACCTTTTGATCAAATATTAAATAGATTTTTTCAGATATTAAAATAATTGATTAAAATGGCAACAGATAATTTCTCTAAAATGTACAATCAATTAAGATAAATGATGACTTATTTAACAAATATATATTCCTATATACAATAATATTTTTGTGCATTCTAATAGAGAGATTTGAGATTCAGATTTACTTATTTTTTAATAACTTAATTTTAAAGCTTTAAATGTACTCTTTTTTTGTGTAACACAACAATTTACTGAATTTTTTATTATATAATTTTCACGTATGTTGTTCGGTTGGTTTTTAGAATAAAAAACAGCAAAATCGATAAGTAAGTTCTACCCACATTTTGAGGCCGACTTAAATGCTCAGATTTTCAAGGCGGCCCACATTGAAGAATTGGAAGTAAACATCCACTGACTGGATAACAGTTTTTTATTTGTTTTCTTGGGTGAGCAAACAGAAAATAGGAACTATGAATAGAAAACATTAGAGCTGTTCAGTCATGATGGTAATTTGTGTGCCAGCCTGGAAGTCTGAGACTAATTCACAATGGATTCCCTCTGGAACTTCCAACGAGTTTTTACAGAACAGCATTTTTCGATTTAAGAGTAAAGTAAGGTTTAGCATTACCTCAAGAGACATTCTTGTATTGTTCTTTAAAATAAATGACACAGTTGTATCCCGTCTATCAATTTTGAAGCCATTGTTTGCTAAAAAGTTGCTAGAACATTGTAAGTTTAGGTACTTGATTCCGCAAGTAATGCCAGCCTACCGACTTTTTAAACTTGAAGTTCGTCATTTCTGAAAACTCAACTGGAGACTGTTGGCAAGATGCTATTTCTCTTTTCGACTTTCCAGCAGTGGACAAACCGTTCTATAAGATGGATAAAAAAATGACCTAAACTATCTTTGAGGACACGCATCACTGTGACTACATGTCGCCCACAAGCCTTGAACAGTATATCCCACACTGCCTTTCATTCTGTAGATTTCAGTGCTGTGGGGTTGGAATCTGAATCATGAAATCAATATATATTCTTTTGTCTATTTCTCCAGTGAATAAAAACAATTGGTTATCTTGTGGGCAGTGTGGTGCTATATATTGCTTTAAGGTATAGCAGCCTCCAGCTCGTGGTGACAGTAAAGAAATTAAATGACGTAAGCTGACAGTAATTTATAAAGTAATCAATATGTGCCTTCAAGATAAAGCAGTGTAACTGCCTACAGTACATCATTTAATCCATTTGGCGGTAGAAGTCTATTGTTTTGGATTTGCTTAAGTCGATGGCCAAAATAATGTCATAAATAAAATCTGATCGAACATAGAAAGGCAAATCAGCACTGGGTTATGGACCTGAATATGAGAAAGTGAACACCGTTGTATTGGGCTCGCTGCGCCATCCCACACCTTGGCAACGGCATCATTTTCAGTTAATCATAATTTCGCAATGTGCCTTTAATATCTGAGTCTCCCCTGAGTGTCAGTGTATTTATGGATAGTGTGTTTATTTATAAACACATCTACAGGATCACTCAATAAAAATGCAGAAGAGTTTGGATTATTTTTAGTTTTAAAGCTTACAAAGATCAGTCTGTATCAGTGTGGTACAGTCATGTCTCATTGTATAATTTTAACAAATGTGTTTCGTTATATAATGTTTCACAACCAACATGTATACCATTATTTTGTAGGAATGACACAGAAGTGTCTTATATTGTAATATTTAAATATAGACTAATAACCATGATTTTATTTTAGTGAAAGTGTGGTAACCATTTGTTAAGAGGGTCACAAGAAACGTGTCGAGAAGAAATTAACCGTCAAAGA
Organism: Triplophysa yarkandensis; assembly: GCA_033220385.1. Classification (NCBI taxonomy): domain Eukaryota; kingdom Metazoa; phylum Chordata; class Actinopteri; order Cypriniformes; family Nemacheilidae; genus Triplophysa; species Triplophysa yarkandensis. Next base: position 10,236,671 of record CM065677.1, on the reverse strand, counting down.
TTTAAGAAGAATCAAACGTGAAGCTACCAGGGACCCTTTGTGTGAACTGATGAGATGAGAGTAACTCTTGATGGACCCGATAGATGGGCCTGTGTTGGATCAGTAACAGAAACACAGCTCCACTTCAACTCAGACGGACCATTTTGGGTTAAAACTGGACTCTCAAATCAACTTTCAAACTTCTAGAAGACACTTTCTTCAAGCATTGGTACAGGAAAAAGTCTGCAACTTTCAAGACGACTTTCGTTTTTTATACAAGACAATGCTCCATCACATGCATCAAAGTACACCACTGAGTGGCTGGCCAGTGACGGCCTTTAAGATGAAAACCGAATGAAATGACCGCCATCTTCACCTGACTCGAACCCTATTGAGAACATTTGTGCCTTTCTGAAGCAGGAAATGTACAGTGAGTGTTAAAAGTACATCTCTCTGAACAGTGTCTGGGAGGCTGTGATTGCGGCTACACCAAAAGTTGATTCTGACCAGATCAAGAACCTGACGGACTCCGTGTCCAGGCTTTTGACCGTTATCGACAAGGCTTTATATAGGCTTTTTTTATTCCAAAAATCATTTTATTGCACATTTTGAGTTTATTATTCTCACATTAGCACTAAAGTGAGATTGGAAAGTCTTCGTTTTCATTTAGTTGCATAATAACTCTGCACACTTATAGTTGTAGATATTGTATTCTCTAAAGAAAGCCAAAACATCACATTGCTTCTTAAACATTTCACCAACCATGAGCACTGTAGTTATCGAATCCTCAAAAACACATCTTGCCCACCAATCATGCACACGGTGTATATCTCCCAGATCCTTACAAGGACATAATTGATCTCAAGTTTGTGAATCCCATTGAAGTTTAAGATTAAACAGGGAACCCCATGCACCGACTGCACAGCACAGTGCAAGAATAAGACTTCACTTTAGTGAATGGCACCGTTTGTTATTCAGCATGGCAAACTTGAGCATCCTCAGTCTTCTCGAGGTTATTCCTGTATCTGTTGCTTGGCAATATCAGCATCAGCATCTCTGTCCCCCGAGAGCGCGAGAATAGAAACGATGCGCACGCCCAACGCGGCGGCACTCCAGCTCTGCCCAAAAGAAACACGAGCACCTCTCTCTTTAAAGTTCAAGAGCACGGGATTCGGATTGAGGGTGAGCGTTTTATCTCCGTCTGCGTGTTATTTCAGTGCCATGTTTCGGTTGGTGACATTGGGTCTTGCCAGCCCATGCGGAGCTTATGAAGATTGTTAAGGTGAGTGTGGCATGACGTTTTTTCCCATAGAAAAGAGTAACAAGGGCTGTCACAAAGAGCTTGAAAGAGATTTGAATAGAAATGTGTTGAAGTGAAATCGAATGTGTGTGTTACATGTGTTGTTGATCTGTTCTGCCACCTTGACATCTTGTACATAGAGTAATGTCTTGCCAGGACTTTTACAAGAAGGTTTTAAGGTGATGCTGAGCTGAAGTCTGCCAAACAATCATGTGGGAAGTTTGTTTGATATTAAACAATGCATTTTTTGTGTTTTTCATATCTATACTGTTTTGTGATGATGTGTTTAGTGTAAGAAATTAATTGCACATATAGTGTTACAGTAGCCTGAATTTAGCTCTCAACAACATTCATCAAAATTCACCATGATTTGGGGATTGTTCCCCCAACTGTGCTTCGGTTTTTATGGCACCCTTTGTTAAATCGAAAGCACTATTGTGTTTGCTGTTTTGCTGTGTTGAAAATGCCACATCTATCACTGATCTTCAATCAAGACACCTTCAATCTTACACCTTTTCTTGGGTACTGTACGCTCCACCGTCTCATACCGAGAGAGTAAGAGAGACATTCCACATTTGCCACTCCACGTTCGTCTCTGACAGGGAAGATTTAGGAGATCTTCACTCTGATTCCTTTGAATTATTTCTCAGCCGGCTATAAATAGGACGGTGACATGGCCCTCACCAGCTTCTAGTTAAGGAATGGATGCTCTCACTAAGCCATTCTGGTGGTTTCATCCGAAGAACAACAACTAAACAGATGTTTTAACCAGATCATTAGTCGTGAAGTAAACATTGTTTACATGGAGTTGTGATACCGAGCTCTGTTTTAACAGGCTGCTTGGCTCACCCATATTTGGTCAACATCATTTTGCTGTACCAATTACATTGATATATTCTTACAGTTTATCACAGCAGGTTGCTTTACTTTTTCTGCTATAGGAATTGCCTATGTAATGGCCTCTTCAATTCTTTGCAAATAATCCTTGCGGGACAACTCATGCATTTTTTAACGTTGTACTAATGGATGTTTGATGTTTGTGAAAGCCACTGAGAGCCGTAACATTTTAAAACAACCACTTAAGATAAAAAAGTGACTTTGGTTTCTGGTTGGATTGCTCGTATCAAAAGACGAGTCTCAATGTTTTATTTCTTGTCATTTTCCATTGGCTGTACAGTAAATGCGTTTCTCATGCTTGCATTTTGTAAAGAGCTCTCCATGCTTATTGTCTAAGTTCTGCTTGGTGTTGTCGGTTTATGTTGTATTGGAAGTAGATGTTTCCATCGATCAATCAGGATTGGGGTTATGATAAAATGGTGATTGAACTTTAATTTCTTAAAGGTAGCTACCCAACAACATTTATGTAACGTTACATCAATTATCTTTGCCATCTGGGTAGTTCATAATGGGGCAGTTCCAGCGTTATGGACGTAGTATAAAAACCCTCTTAGAATGTATTTGTCGCCAGTAAACTGAAACAATTGTATGTATTATTAAAAACCCTTGTAGATAGATATACATTAGAAAAATAACAGTGAATGCACAAGTTTACTATTTATAAATGTTTTTAACCTTCATTATGGACGTGATGACAAGGGACACCGTTTTTGGGGCCAACAAACTTCTTAATATCTATGAATTAAAATATACAAACCAGATTCAAATTTCCAACAAATGGACAAAGGGATATCTCTTTATAGATCATAAAATAATGACTACATTTTTATTTTTATGCATCTGCTTTTGAGTAAAATGTAGAGTTATGGATGTGACAATCCTAAAAATAGCCCTTGCTTGACAAAGAAAAATTATAAACTAAAAATAATGACCCTCATAAAACACCAAAAGTCAGAACACCTGTTCCAGACATCTAGGTTCAAATCTGTCCTGCAACGTAAGAGTTATTGAATTTTTGTTGCATTGCAGTAATTGAATGACTTCTTAGGCATTTTTTCCTATGATGTCTTCTGTATTACAAAATTGACTATAATACAATATCAATTTATTTCTCAGAGCACTGTAGTAATTACCTAGACAGCAGTTTAGCTCTGCCTGACGGAGTATCACTTAATGCTTCGTAATAGCTGCAGAAAATCCAAACTTAAATTATCACGGACACGTGCACACATTATCACAATTCTTCTGCATATCTTTAGTCGCAAGCTCTTCAGAGCTGTATTCCTGTGTGGGTCTCTTGCTGTAGACTGCTGACTGGAAGTTTGAATGTCAAGGACAATATCAGAACGCTCACAGAGAAGGTAAAAAGACAAGTTCTCACTCTGTATGATTAGTAAGGCCCTGGGAGAATGAGGGGTTTGACATTCAGAGATCCAATTGGCTCGTCACGGTGTCAGATGGATGAAATATACCGACCTGTATTTTAGGAGAGCTCAGAAATGGATTTTTGCTATTTTTTCATATAAGTGTATTAGAATCGGTTGAAAACACAATTCTTGTCACAATTTTCCTGTAAACAAGGATGTAACGCTTCCGGAAAAAAATCCAGATCCACATAATGTACAGGCAACAACGGTTATTGCGAAACAAACCCTGTCAGGTCGATCTGGTCTATGGTTTATCTATTTGAATGCTTGAACATCTGTGTATTTTTTTTCATAATTGTTAATTTTTTATGATAATTTTGTCAACAGTTATCTGTTCACCTGTTGTGAAAGACCCCCTATCTAAGAAGTTTATTTAAATTTGAACTTTGCGAAAACGAAATAAGGTTATTTTTGTTCTATGCCTGATCATAATGCCAAGTGTATGAATAGAGAGATGGCATCAGAGAGATATGAGAAAGTGCATTTACCCTTACGTAGTTTTGATACGTAGAGACCCAAAAATCCTGATTTCTTCTCATTTTAATTGCATCCAGTAGGAATATCTACACCAAAGTTCGCTCAACACGACTACCAAATCCATTCAATAAACTTTTCTTTTGTCTACAAGGCATCGTTTGATTGCACAGAGAAATGTATTACTCAATTTCATTAAATTAATTGGACGATTGTGCCTTATAAGAGCGGGATGTGGATAATCCGGAAGCTGTTGTTTAAAGAGTCTCCCAAGTCAACATCTGTCTCCTAGAGAAGCGTGTCACTGCACAGTAATATCGAGGCGTAATTTATCTCCCTCTGGGGCCGGCACACCTCATGTGTAAGAGTGGTCAACATATGGTGCTGAGCCTGTGAATAACGGTGTGTGTGTGTGTGTGTGTGTGTGTGTGTGTGTGTGTGTGTAAGAGTAAGAGAGAGAGAAAGCTGTTAAGACAGAGTCTGTTATACACTGTAAGTGTGCAGATAGTATATTATGTACGTATAGGATGAATGCACAACCATGTGTCAGCCCCAGTGCAGTGACTGATGTTATTTACACTGTCACAACATAAGGCCGGTCTCTGGATAACAGGGGAGCAAGGAAGAGTAGGGCACAGTGATGACTGACCTGTCAGGGCCGATCAGTTTTGGTGTCATGTGTTGCTCAATGAGAGTGTAGAACCTGTAGTCCTGGAGGATTGGTTATGTATGAGAACCGTGATTTTGCCAAGTTTTTAAACATCATTGCTGACAACCAAAGCTATAATTCTATTACTATGGTGGTACCATAAGATTCCTTTTTGTACCTTTACTTGGGTATGAAACACAATGTTGTGCCTTTTGGGTATATATTATGTTTGCATATTCAGCAGGCAGGTTATGATCAAGATTTTTGCCCGATGCCAAGTACCGATTTTTTTTGTCATGATGATCAGCTGGTACCTATGCTGATCCTGATGCTTTTATATAAAAGATTAACCTGTTGGGTTCCACTAAATATAAAATCTGAATATAAAATCTGATTGCCTGACAGAGATGTTGTTTCAGGACCATCAAGGCTGTTGAATGTTAAAAATCCTCCTATTAATCCTATCTAATTTAAAAGACCTAAGTGAGAACAGTAAAGCATAGGCCTTGGAGACTGGTCACATGGGGTTGGTTACTATGAAAGTGTGTCTCGTATGACGTGGGGAAATATGAGCCCGCCAGTTTGTGTCTTAGTCAATGTAGTTGCTGTTCTGTTTTTGAAAATAAGTGTTTTACGATTGAATATACTATACTGTTTTGTGTCTAGCAGGGCTCGATTATGACAGAAAACTTTAATCATGATTATTTTGCAGAGTGTTAAGATCAAGATCATGAAACACGATTACGTACTGACGTTAAAAAATCAGTAGATCAAATGATTGATGAATAACAAATGTTCTACTTTATATTCAACACAATAACAAATTAACGTAACATTTTTTAATGAAAACATAAAAACGCAAATACATAGATTTAAATAAAATATTAAAATACAAATAAATGCAGAACAGTCATTGTTGGAGGCCAAAATTAAAATAGAAAATGTATTAATAGAACAGCACTAGTCTCAGTTATCTGAAATTTTACTTATCATAATTTGTATTACATTATTATTAACTATTATATATATTTATATTTAATATTTTTAAGCTTTTAATCAAACATATAGTGTATTGTATGTATTGTATAGCCATGTAATGCCTTTGCATGTATTTATGTTGATGATAATAACACTTACAAAACTAACAAAACAGGGTCCTTGTATCACAACAGGCCGTTTAATAAACAGATCACACTAACTTTCAGTTTAACATTCGCATGGTGCTTGTAATTACTGTGATTTATATTACCAGTGTATGTCTGCAAACTCTGCGCCAATATATTTGATGTATGAAACCAAAGTGTAGGTCCTAGATTTTAAAGATGCATGAAAAAGTAATGCAGGAGATTTCAGAGATCCAATGTCCTTTTTACAGATTACACGGTATATCCGTGCGGAAAGCCGAACTGATAGATGAGGGTTCCGCAAACGCGTGGAACCAGGTTTTACGCCCTTCTTGTCCTTCCCTTGATATCCGAGTAATCTCAGCCCTTCCTCCATCATGTTCTGGGAGCAGTTTACTTAATGAAAAAATGCTGTGATCTGTAAATGAAAAGGCTTTTGGCGGGTCTCTAATCATTAATCCACGCAAGTTAATATCACACATGCCCGGGAATCAATGCAGGCCTTCCCTTTGCTGCGGGAGAAAGATTGGATAAACAGTGCAACTTTTTCCTCTTGATTTCTTTACTGAATATATTAAAAGAGCGTGCATGTGTAATTAGTAAAGCTCGGATACACTTTCATCAACAGCAAACTCAAATTTTTTTAATTAATAATGAACGGATATGAGTTTACATTATCATTATTAGTGTTACTTGCTGTTGTAATACTGAAAAAAGCACCATAAAGTTTCTTTTTGAAAGGAATTGCTATTTTATTAAAAAGCTTTTTAGTTTGCCGAGACATTTAATAGTATAAACATCAGATAAAATGTATTGTTCTTACTTTAATCTTTTTTAATGTTACATCAAACCTTTTAATTAAAATTCCTTGAAGTCCTTCATGGGTTGATTCCCCCTGAACTAAATATTTTTTGTAAAAAGAATGAAGCAAAATCAAAATATTTGCTTTTTCCAGGTATAACCTTTTTACCTCATGGGCAATGTAACCTCATTGGAAATCAGTGTGCTATATGATTGAAAAGCATGAGTCATTAGTCATAGATGCCACAGCATCATTTCATCTCAGTGGAAAATCACTATAATGAGACATCTTTTATTCACTCCTAATACCTAAAGAAGTGGCCTGGGGTATAATTCAAAGTTGTCTTCGATTTTGATATAACGTATAGGAGATAAAAGCACGTGTGGGCATGAAAGCAGGATTTTGATAGTTAAGTTAATAATGCAAAGGCTTGCCATATCCCATTTAAATAAAGATCAATTGATTTCCATCTTTGAGCTAAGAGTGATTTATTTCACCATTTCATTATGATTAAGGCGTAAACGTTATAGAAATATCAAGTCTTTTGGGTTACCATTCTACAGATTCTTCAAATAACTTCTCCTTTTATGCAGTTTTGTTAAAGTGTGAATGTTTATATCTGAATATTGAAGTTATTGGACATTTGCCTCTTTAGAAGAATAGACATAAAACAAATTCTGGTTCAGGATAATTGAATCCTTAATCCATTATTTCAGAGGTTTGAACGTCGTTTTACAGATTTCTAAAGTATAAGATATAATTTGATTTGAAAAATAATTTCCCCTGTACTTATAATGTTAATAATAACCATACATCTGTCCTATCTAGTTAATCCTGCCATTACTATTCAGATCATATTTTGAAAGGAGAGTTAATCTCATCCAAATGTAAACAAAGACTGCTTGTGCTTTTAAAGAATTGATTTAAAGATTTTATTTTTGTCTAGTAATTGTTGTATATGGTTGCAAACATGTTAAACCATGCTGAATCAGTGATACTGTAGTTAGTTGGGGTAATTTGCACTAGTAAATTTAAATGTACAAAACTATGATGAATATCTTATCAACATAAAAGGATGTGCTGGGACTGTGGGGATCAGAGACAATGGAAGATGTTCCAGTGATATTGATTTGCGAGTATATCCTCCATCTGTCACCGTAATGAATTTTAATATGAGACTAGGCAAAATACGAAAGCTCAACAGATCGTATGAACCAAAAGGGATGTGTTCTGACAGAGTTATAAAATAAAACTGGTGCCCTTCTTAATTTTAGAAGATGAAGAAAACTTTTTAATGCTAATGTATTCCAAGCATGTACAGATGCAAACAGTCAGTGTACATCTAAACATAATAACTTCTCTTGTAATTGTTCAATATTGTGCTGATAACTCACTAAGTGTGACAGAATTGATTAAGCGTGTTTATGTAAATGCCAAGATTTAATATGTGATGGGGTAATTAAGCACATCTGGTCTTGGGTAGCCTGTGATGTCACTACGAGTTCCACTTGTTTATCCGCTTACAATCCGACATGATTGGAAAATGTATGTGAATTATATAAATTAGCATTAATATATGCAATTAATCCATATTGATTTATTTGAGATGCTGTGAAATTATGGACACAAATTAGTTCAAAGTCTTTTCAATCGATAACATCAGGTTTTAAAGATTTTAACAAAATTGCACACAACAAACAAATCTATTATGCACAATTATTTAAGAAATGTTAGAATTTCCATATTTGGATTTAAGTAAAATGTCTTGTATTTTAAAAGACAACAAAAGCTAGTTTTCAAATACAGCAACTGCATAATAAATTGCATTAAAGTAGAACATTGACAGTAATGGCATAATACTAATTGCTAGGGCATAACTGTACAATTCATATGATGCTGTGGCTTGTTGCTTGGACATTTTAGGTGGTTGCCAGGTGTAAGCTTACCAATACAGTCTCACTCTCAACTCCTCACATGTTGACGCTCGGACAGTTACCCTTTGTGTCAACATGTAACACGCAGGGTACCCCCTTGGCATCATTTTTCGATGTAAGAGGTATTCCATTAATGTCAATGAACAACATTGGCTGGCATCGACACACAGCCGCTATGTGCACAGTAATTCTATTGGGAGGCTATGTTGTTTACATTAAGTATACTAATACACTACATAATCACATAAACAACAAAGTAACCAGCTTAAGACAAACCATGTGCAACTGACCATTTAAACCATTGCAATATGAATATGATTTTGGCGCAAGATGAATACACGAGTCCATGTTCAGAAACTTTTAATAAATTAAAAGTACAGCCAGGCATTACAGGTGGTCCGAAAGGGTTTATATGCATTCGGACACTGCACTAGTGATTTGAAACAGTCTGTTAAAGCCCAACACCCTCTTAACAAACAAATCTCTCCCAAATTAGCAGCACAGTAATTACTGAGGCTGTAACAAAGATCATTTTACAACATAACGTGCGTTTCGTATGTCACATCCTAAACTGATGTTTTAGACTTGTGCTGCTGTGGTGCAAGGTGCTCCAACACAGCTGACTTCTTCAGAATTTTTGTGTTGTCTCTGAGATAAACCAAATCACAATGTTGGTATTGACCCATGGGCGAGTCATATTAGAGACCTGCATTTCCCATACAAATGTTTGCTCCTATGGGCAGACTGTTAAACAGAATGTAAAGCGCACTCTCTTAACACAATAGAGTAAGCTTTAAATTTGTCATTTATTATATGTTTAAGGACATTTTGCGCACACACATTTACGTATGATATCAAACATGAGAAGAGTTATCACTGATGTCTGATACACATGATATTTTGAGACATGGTGACACAGAGCTCCATTTGATCGGGATGTACATATAATCCATTTTCCTTATTGTGAAATTTAAGCACATACATGTCCCTCATGCTTTAAGATGCACATTTCGAGACGATGGGTGACCAAGCTGCCTTTTGTGCCCTAACAGAAATGAAAATATTTTTTCTCAATTAATGTTGTATAGAAACAAAACCAATATACTTATTTTACTCATTTGAATGGCTTAAACAGTTAGAATTAGTCTCCTTAACATTATAGGTATTTCATGTCAGGAAGTATTTTTAAATATCTGAAAAAACTTTTAAATATTATTAGTTATTTTGATGGTGAAAGATATTTTTTGGAAACAATTTAAGATTGCTGGAGGACAAAAGAAGTCTATTTTGACAATTTTTCATCCATGGCCCCTTGTGAAAGTTTTTTTTTAAATCGTATGCGACAGGATACTATAAGCACACCTTTCCATCATCAGCTGTGTCAAGTATCAGGCCAAACATTATTATTTTGGGTTAAAGGCTTGTTGGGTTAAAGGCTTCTAAACCAAGGGCTTACACCAAGCTGTGGAGACTCAAATTAAAGTTTTAATCACCAGCGGTCAAATGTGAGATCTTTAAAGGCAGGGTAGCAGCTGGTGTGAGGGCTCCTGTCATTAGCAGAAGATCCTTCAGCTTCATCGAGCAGAGAATCTCTAGATTACATCCACGGCTTTCTGCCTGCTACTCAAGACCCTTTCAAATCCCACTATCATACAGGTCAGGGATCAGCAATACCATCGGGAGTAATGGGGAAGTGGTCCGATCCAGGGAAAGCAATCAACCCCAGATAAAGGATAGAGAGCAGGTGCACGTGGTGATTTTACTCATGCTGTTGTTAAAGAAATCCAACACCCATCTCCTCGGAAGCAATTGCCGACAAAGTTGTGAATGCACACGTCGAGCTGTAATGTCGGTGTTTTGATGTCAGAACATGATAAGGCCGGTGAAAGCTGGATGTTCAGCTCTTGCGGTGGAGAAGTGTTGAATGGAGAAGGCTTTCAAGCAAATGAAAATGGCTTTGCAAGGCGAATGAAGGCACAATTACATCTTGCAATAATAACTGTGTCGTAATTGATTTAAATAAGAAAATCAAAGTATATATGTTTGGATTAAAGGGAAATGCATTGCAATCATTCGGCACTTTTCATAAATGCAGTACGTCTTTTGATGCCCCCTAACTTTTTGAAAGCATTAGAGCCTGTATTAGACTGAATGGCATTACAAAATGTACAATGCACATGGAATATACATTATTATGTCTTCAAAGGTGTGTAAAGATGTTAGACAATGACCCGTTATGTTTTTTCACATATTTGAGCTATTTCTATCTACGTACAGCATGGTCCTTTTTCATGGATTTCAATGCCATGTTTCTACAATAACCCTAAACGGACAAACCGCTCTACAGAGCATGTTTCATAAATAGTGTTTTCTCCCTCGGAAAAGAGGTGATACGTGATGGCATCTTTGTTCTGTGTCAGCCAACATAGCGTTAATAAAATAAGGGTATAATAAAGGATATCACTCTATTTCACAAACTGAACCTTTAAAGTTAAAATTCTTTAGTCTATTTTACTGATCTTTAAAAACAGTTATTACGTAGAATTTCGAGGTCTTCTTTGTGGCCAACTCATTGAGGGTGTCATTTAATATGGATAACGTTAATATCCACAATCCTATTTATAATGTTAAAAGCAAATTAATTCACATCAATCTGGAATTTCCTCCTCTCTGCACCAGTTCAGATCTGTGAGGTTTATGAGCCACATTCTATGATAGATGTTCACGAAGAGTTTGTGTGAATGGTTTTGTATCAGACACTCTGAGAAACAGGCAGGCCGAGATGTTTTTTGTAGGCTCCCTTTGGCTATGAGCTCATGATTCCTTATGCCATCCTCACCTGCTGAGAACAGCAAACCAGGCAGACGCTCGACACACAGCTGTGCCTCTTTGTCTTATTCTCTGTTTTCTCCCTTATGGGAAATGAGACTGTGAAGTCAGCAGAAACCTCATCAGCGAATACACATAATTTATATAAATGCAATTAGGATGTACAGAATGAGACTTAAAAATGACATGTGTTTGACAGACCAACTAGCCGGCTGGCCATAATGTAAGGTTGTGAGTGGTTGCCAGGGTGTTGCTATGAGGTTACTTAAGAACTATGAGGTTTCTAAGGCATTCTGTAGAGATGCTTAAAAATGTCTCTAGTTTTGTTAACGTCTATGTAAGTCTGTATGAAATGATTGATCAAACTGCACAAAAATGTTGGATATGCGCATGTTCTTTAATATTATTGATGTTTGTTTTAGTATACCTCCAAAAGTCTTTTTACTGACTAGATTGCTGACAATAAAAAGAGCAGTCACGACTTTTTTAGTTGCTAAGGCACTATTATTCACTATATGTGTGTGTGTGGATGTGCAGATCTCACCGGCAGGGTCGCGCGTCACATGCCGTGATGTGGGTAGAGTGTAGGACGCTGGAGACCAGCTGTGGAGGAAGGAGGAGGTTCCTGTGCTCAGCGGTCATGAGACTCCCCTGCTCCTTCTGGTTTCTGCTGCTGTTAGCCGCCGGAGGTCTCCTTCTGCTGCATCTACAGGACCTCACAGAAACACTTCAACAAAGCCAAGGTTTGAGAATCAAGCAAATCACTGTTGTAGAAAGATGCAGAGTCCTGTTTTGTTCATTCTTTTTTCACCATTTATAGTATAGTTGCTCTTAAATTTTTAAACCAAGATTTACAATGGGAAGTTGAACCTTGCACAGTACCAAAATTAATCACTGTTAATATTTATTTATTCATCTTCATTTTTCAACGTTAATGTTTGGTGAATAATGCAGATTGGCATGGATCATATTTATCTCTTTATAATAAAGTCTGGGTCATATTTGCTTTCACCTTAACCTAGTTGGATTAATAGATGGAAAGCAACATGTTGGTGACTGCCTAATTCCACTGAGTTATGCCAAACGACAGATAAATTCATGCCAAAAAAGTATCTTTTCATTGGATGCACCACCTGTAAGAGAAAGAATAGGTTTAAAACAACCAAGATGCGTTTTCTATCCTTTAAAGATCAACAAGACATGTTGATGCATGGATATGCATGACCAACGAGTTATTATTTTCAATTACACAATTTCGACATTTAGCAAAGCTCTGTTTCTACAAAGTGCTTCAAACTTTGTATGTATGTAATATATGCAGTTTGGTGCCGGTTTTAAAGGTGAATTCTCAAGATTTTATATTTTCACGGAACTATCAAAATACTGCGACTCTAGAATCCAGCTAAATCACCTGAGAATTTATTTGGCAAGGTGATTTCTCTGTTTTTTCCTCCTGTCTATGAAGGAACTAAAGCCGTGTTTGATTACTGCCATTTTTCGTTTTATTTGAAAGGATAGCGTGCAGTGCTGCCAGGCTTAAGAACTCTCTACGTCTTCCCCACTGAGCCATCAAAAGTATCTTATATTGTCTGTTTCCGTCTCGAGTCAGAGGACGAATGTTACCCAAACGTGGAAACTCATGAGAATGATATTATACTGATTGCAAGATACGCTGGGGAGATATTGCGACATTGTTTCCTGGAAATGTGGGTCAGTGTAAAGCTCTTCCCAAAGAAAAATGCTCGACAACTTTACTGCGGTTAGTTGAGGCTTGAACTTCTTCCTTAAATGAAATGAACCCAATTGTTTTTTTAGGTTTTGGTTGTAGATAGAATTTGATTATGTTGGTTTGTCTGCATTTAAAAGTATAGTTCAGCCAAAAATATTAGTTATGTCATAATCTTTTTTGGTCTTGAACAGAATGTATGTTAATAAAACACTTTGACACCATCGACTTCCTCAGTAGGATTATTTTTCATAATTGTTTGGTTCTGCTGAACACAAATGAGATATTTTGGACAGCAATATGCATTAAGGATACTTTTGACTACCATTTTCTTTTTCCTCCTTTGGTAGTCAATAGGGTCCAAAGTTTGGTTAGAAGCATTCTCCCAAATATCTTCCTATGGGTTCATGACAAGAAATGTACAGTATACTGATTTGAAACTTTAAAGTGAGTAGATTGTGACAATTTGATGTTTAGAACTTTTTGGTTGCTAGCATTCTTCCAAATATATTTCTCTGTGTCGATTTCAACAAAGAAATGTATACAGGTTTGGAACAACCAGATAGTAGTTCATGACAGAATTTTCATTTTTTGGTGAACTTTCCCTTTAATAGCAACATTGGTAAATGCTTAAACAAACTTTTCACACAACGTCAAGGATAAGTATTAAGATGTTTAAATTTCTCCATTTCATTGTGCCAGGCTTCAACAAACACAATACCTGCTCGCAGCTTAAAAGATCAGAAATCGGAGATGAATGTGTAATGCATGTATAAGCAGACAGATTTCAGAGGCAGTTCTCTTTTTTTCACGCCGCTAAACGGGTTTACGCTGGAGATGAGAGATATCCTTCTTTATCATTCTGACACATAAAGTTGACAGTATTCAGCAGTGCCCTCAATAATTGAACATTTACACAAGCCCCAAGCATAGACACAAACTCGACAAGACACAAACAGTATATGTAGAACTTTAGAAAGGCATTAAATTTTAGATGCTTGGCCGCCAGAAAAACAGTCATGGAAGAGTGTGTCGGTGCATTACGATCTAATTATGGAATGACGAGAACTGAGATGATTCAATCAACTGCGTTATTATTGACTCAAGGCTTGTGTAAGCTCTCATCGGTAGGGAAGTAACGGTTCGATAGTTGCCTGAAAAAGAAGTCCCATAGTCTATTCAGCTTCATCTCTCCAGTGCTGATTGATCTGTCTCTTCATACACTCTAATCTGACCCGCCCAGTCAATGACAGATGTCTTGGTGGACTCAGTGACAGTGAGACTACACTTGAGACAAAGTTACAGAACATTGGCTTTGCAAACTGTTCAAGAGTGTTTCTACTTTAAAAATAGTATGTAGTATTATGACATGCAGCAAAGTCATATAATATTATTTAGTTAATAGGAAAGTGATCTTATATCGGTTCATCCAATCCATCTTTTGTACTTAAATGCAGATTTTCCAAAATGTATATGTTTTACTCTGGGGCGGTATGTCTTGATATATTCTGTTCTAAAAGCAGAAATTAGAAAATGAAGGTTTAATTGAATTAAGTCCGTGCAATATGCATTCCAAGTATTAAAAACAGATCTTTATTGTATTACAGAGTTCTAACTGTTGGCACCCTGTGCTCTTGCTTTTGTCTTCGTTGAATCGTGGAATAGATCAGAGCTGGTAAATTCAACTAGATTTTTCATTTAATGAAAAATAATTTTTCCTGGTGCACTGAAGCCAACATTCTTTAGTCTTTGTTCATTGTCTGGAAATCAAAACCATGACATTGGCAATGCCAGCATCATGTGAAAATTAAATGAAAATTTACTCACCCTCATGTCATTTCAAATGTATATGACTTCCTTTTTTGCAAGACACATACGATTGTAATTTGTACAATAGAAGTGAAGAGAAAAAGATAGAAGGAACACTGACTTTTTAGATGTGTTAACTTTTTAAATTTGGCAATTAAAGAAGTGGAGGCCTTTATGAGACTTGCTGAAATGTAATTTGTATTCCTGTGATATGACCTTAGAGGACCTTGGTTTGTGTCTTTGGTTTGCTAATATTGTAACCACAGTGTTTGGAAAGCTCAAGTTCTGGAAGCACAACTGATACAATACAGCACTGTGTTTACAATATCCTGGCCATGTGCTTTAATCCCAGAGAATGTAGAATGATAGAATTTAAAGCAGTCTAGTAAAATGGGCACTTTGGTTTTGTATTTTTGATCCTATTTTTGAACCTTATTGGGGTCATTGATGGACATTCCAATATAAGATGATTACAAGTTACAATGAAGCCTTTCCAAAGGGCCCGAGTTGCCAAAAAAGGATGTTATCAGTCACATGGTAATCAATTGTATTGCTTTCAGACAGCCTTTCTCAGTCAATGGGATTATAAAGAAGTACATTATTGCACGCACATTTCCGACCCTTCCCTCCGCCTAATTTCATTGCCGTTGAGCTCACTTTGCACACCACTTAAGCAAGATCGATACCCGTTTACAGGCCTGCTAGATTTACAAGGCAATTTGGAGCAATTATTCAAGTCCGTTTTAGGCCCACCTCGGCAGCAACATTAACAAACTAGACTTCCCATTAAGGTTATCATTATTGTCAATATTTTGATGTTCGCTTAACCTGTGCCTCTACATTATACGGGCGAGATGTCAATTCTTGCTTAAATTGCTATCTGATTTCTATAAAGGCAAATTAAGTCAGGTGATGATGAAGGAGATACAAGTGTGGTTTATGTATTTGAAAAACTCTGTTAAAGTTACGTTACATAAAAGTTCTTCAATGATTTACTCACCTTGTATTCAAGGCACTTGTTTTTATATAGCATTTCTCCAAATACACATCGCTTTAGTGCAGCTTTACACAAAATCATACAGTAGTGTTGTAAATGGAGAATGGTCCCTGTTGAGCTGTTTTTGAAAACTTAAATTGAAAACTTCATCGCAAGACTTGATGTTCTGTCTTTGGCCCCATTGAGCAAGCTTAATGCGTCTGTGGCCAGAAAATCAATGACCAAAGATGATGGTAGTGGACTAAAAATTTTACAAAATAAAACGTGGTTCGGGGGCTTTCTTTTATTCAGTTACATGAGTAAAGGAAACTTGGTATTAGATTTTTAATATTCTATCCTTAGTTTATGTACTACAGAAAATGTAAACATTTATATAACAAATGGAGTGGATTAAATAGTATGATGTATGCTTTAATGTAAAAAAATTTATAATTTCAGTTCTAAAACACTGTATTTAATAATGTACTTTAATGTACTTTTCACCTTGTAAAAATATTTTCAATAATGTTTTTTGTTAGTCATACAATTTGCTATACAGTTGATGATGTTTAAGGTTTAATTGAAGCTTCTACAAATTATAAAAAAAATAATAGGCATGTCACTGAAAAATCAAATTGAATTTGATCATAAAATCACGCAGTGAACACATAAGTTATGCATTCTATTTTGAATGTTTGTCTACAGATCCTTCATTTTTCAACCTAACCAATCGGTGTAAACAGAAGCTCCTCAAATCATATCGTAAATATTTTGGGTTTTGTGATATATTATGGCAGTATGTTCTGTAACAGCCATAGTAAAGCTGTCTTCATGTCCTCCTGGGAAGTTCTTACAAGCTTTGATGTTGAATTTATGATGTGATGTCTGCTCTTTCCTATCCTGACAATGAAGGACATATATTAATGTGCTAGTGTAGAAAACATATTGCAAAAGACACGTATTTAGCCTTTTAGTATTGCAAGGAAGTTCTGCAATCTGCCGGCAGCTACAGTAATTAATTAACATTTTTGAACAACATTGCATAGTCAGCAGTCATAATATCTGCATATTAGAATTCATACAAATTTATATTCCCCACGATATTGCATTGACAGACCATCAACTTTGAAAGTTGGAAATTCAGAGTGTGTCAGACGCACCATTGTTCTTGTATGCCTATTTAGCAAAAAATTTGAATAATAACATGATTTAAAGGCAATGTCTTTTGTGTTCAACGCAAGATATATTGTCGTACACTACACAAAAGATTATTATCAGAATTGTATCAGAATTTTTATTCTTGAGCGAGCTATGCCCTTTAAGCCAAGGCAATGCGGTGATATATGTTATATAACATCACAGCATTTTCTTCCTTTCTGCCTTGCAAATGTGTGAGATTACTTCTTTCCCAATGGTTTGAAAATCTGAGAGGTGAGAGGTGTGTGAAAATCTTCACCATCCGGGGATCAAGACGCAAACATGTCTTTGCATGGAAGGATCCCGCCGGAGAGTCCCGGTTTAATTAGAGTTCATGCAGAGCGGATTCCACTGTCAGGATTCTGAAGTTCCTACAGGGGAAGAATATAAATGTACACATGCATTAAGCACCGCTGATGTTTATTTATTCGCTTTGAAGCAAATGTATCACATATCTAGCCTTGGCTTGCATCCTGTTCTCAGAATACTCAGAACGTTGTGTGATTATGTTTTGATAAACCTCTTTAGGTGATTCCAAATCCGATTATATGTGAGTATTTTTAAATAATTCAGGAGTTAATTCAGTTTAAGAGATATGATGGTGAAAGAGAAAATTATCCTGTTTAGAACTGTTCCGGTACATTTGTAAGACCACAAAACAGGAGTCCTGTTCCTAATTAAAAGACTGCCTAGAAAGAAAGCCATCTTCTAATGGAGCATCTACAGAAGTGGCCACTAGTGATGACTGGGCGTTATTTTTGTATAATTTTAATTTTATATGTTCCCTCAGATTTGATTAAACAATTAAGAAATGGGTTTGAGTATGGTACATAATGGACAAAACACTAAACTTTTAAGGTATGTATCGCTCAAAATTATTCTTACAGCAGTTTAGAGGGCTGAATATTAGATCGAAAAATGAATCGGGATAACAATTATGGTTGAAACAATTACATACTCGTCAAAAGCCCCAATTACATTCGTGCTCTTTCTGTGTGTTTGACAGTATGTTAAGTCACTATATACATTGTCGAAACAGGTATTGTAAAATTTTACATTTTAATTAAAGTGTCCTTAAGATATTTGTTTTGTTTTTTTCTTTACTTTTTCCCTTAAAATAAAATAATTAAAACTAATAAATATATTTGTCACTTACATTATATTATTTAATTTTGTATGTTTAGAATTAACCATGTAGCTGCTTTTTAGAAAGATAAAACATTTTAAAACTTCAATGTAAAATCTATTAATCGTTAATAAAAATCATAATAAAAAAATCATGGTAAATTATCGACAATTAGGATTTTTGTCATAATCCTGAATACCTTGATCTTTTATTAAAAACACAAAATATTATATCATGTAAACCGGAGCTCACAGGAATATTGTGTCTTTGGCAATATTTTCTAGTCATTCTTTGTGTCTTTGTAAACTTTGCAAGTGTTACGTTTTATAGCTTTCTTAAATTCTTCTTCGAGCAGACCCTCAGTTTATTCCCCAAATATTCAACATACACACAAAGTTTTTAATACATATTATTTTGCTATAAAGCTTAGATATTATCCAAATTATCTAAAGTTGGACATCAGTTTCAGATTTTACTTAAGCCATCTTGGAACCATTTGGGAAACTTTACACTTTTAGAACTAATTTCAACTTATTTCAATGTTTTTTTTTAATGAATGCCTCACACAAATATTTAAACCAATAAATATCAAAATGGTATATAATTACCCCCAGTAATAAAATTATTTTTTATAAAGCTTTATAAAAAAAAATTTAGGTACTGTATAGTACTGAATGAACCACAATACACTTCCTTCGATACAAACCGCGAAACTCCGATGGCGTACCGCGATCCACCTCCATCCATTATATGCTTAAGGTGGCCATGACGAGTGAGCTTTTCCTGGCGAGGGTTTTAACATAGCTGAAGCAGCAGTGCAGCAACTGTTATCACACTCAATAATGTGATGACAGTGCATTGTTATTGGCTAGAAAACACATAGAAACACTAGTGGATTTATAAGCAACGTCGGCAACCCACGAAAAAAAAGCAGGGAATTCCGCACATAGATGTGTGTTCGACCTTGCAGCGCTTAATGAACGGCGTATAACATCAATTAGGGTTAGTGTGCTTTACAAGCATAATAACTTTATCTTTCTTTATAGGTTGTGTGCCTAAATAATTATTTGTGTTTTTAGAAATATCTATATCTAAAAATGTAAAATGTTCCGGCCGGCAAAGTTGGAGGCGCTAAATATGGGTTTTTGCTCAAGGCACCACACAAGCTACTTCAACGAACCGAATCATGGTTCCAAAACTGTGAACCGAACCAAACATTTGTTTTACCTTACACCCCTAAATTATAGCAAATTAAATGTTAATAAATGTCAATGCATATTTCCTTAAAATACACTTACTGCAAATAATTTAAATACAGATTCACAGCATTAAACCAAAGAAAGTACGGACATGCCATAGTTTTTTGCACAGCACTTTATATATGTATTATTATCACGCATCATCTATCTTGGAATAATCACGTAGTTCATTATGGGATTGTCATCTCTGCATTAAATAAATGTGATTTTGCTCTTGAACTAGGCCAAACAAGGAGGCAGCATAATAAAGATGAATACCTTAAGAATTTGCCTCTGTAGGCATCTCGCTAGGTTTTTGCAACGTAGCAATCGTGGGAGTATCTGAGCGCCAAGCAGTCCAAGGCCACGCTTTACAAACATCCACCCCCAATTAAAGCACGCTGCATTTCTCCCCACAAACAGGACACCCTTTCATACAGGTGAAATACGCAAGAAAACGTTTCAACCGACTTTATGCATTCTATAGTAAAATATTCAATAAGAAGTAATATAAAAGCAGCTCAGGATTGATAAGTGTATATCTCTCCCACTTGCAACTGCATCTCACAAAGGGTTTAACCCAAGAAAAGACAGCAGTGAAAGTATGTAGAAAAGAAAGAATCGAGAAAGATTTGTTAATGGGTTTTGTGAAGCGTTCTTTCAATCCCACTCAAAGAGGTGGGCATGGAGGTCGTCGCATTTAAATAAAAAGATTTTAAGGGTGGAAATCACGATTCTACATTGAGAATCATGTTTATTTTCATTCTTGTTCTGACAGAAGGTTCAATAAGGATTATATATAACATGAATTTACAGCTCTCACAGACTTGTACTTTTTAAAAACTGTGTAGTCTTAACCAAATGACACTCGCAGTTGCAGTTCAACATGGTGGTGATATTGGATTTTAAAGGTCCTGTTTTTCTTGGTTTTTTGAAGCTTTGAATCGGTTTACAGTGTGCAATGGTTCACATGTAAAACAACAACAGTTTACTTATCTGTATACCGCTGGTTTCACCGTATTATAAACAACTTCCCTGTTCTGATGAAGTTCCTCCTTCAGAAATGTGTAACGAGTTCTGATTGTGCCAGTTGGTTTTCTGTATTATGATCCGACAGTAGCTTAGCGCACGTTGTCCGTAGAGATCATGCCTCTTACCATAACTGGGAGATGCATGCACTAAGTGTTATTGTTAACATGTCTTTAATTTTACCTTGTCAATGTGTTACCTCCTGGTTCGAGTCTTGGACTCGTGATCTGAAGGTTGCTGGTTCGAGACTCGGGACCACTGGAATGGGTTAAATGCAGAGCACAAATTCAAAGTATGGAACACCATACTTGGCAACACGTCACGTCACTTCAATAATTCACGTGGCTGCAGTTAAACTTTACCTATTTCTAAACCATAACGGGGTTAAAAAGTAAAGAATAAATATCATCAACAAAAAATTTAAACTGATCATTACGAACACAAACAATCCATGGGGTCCGGTTGAATAACTACAAAAAACTCACTTTTAAAAGTTTTGTCCGATCAGTTTTGATTACCATCTAGTTAACAGAGCTAAACTGCATTGTCCTTTGTGTAACACCTTACTGAAACTGTTAAACGCAACAACTTAAATAGTAAAATACACTAACCAGTTCTAGTCCATAAACAACGCCTTTTCCGTACAAAGAAGGAACAGCTCCATCTTTCAAGGATAATCTTTGTTTTAATCTGGAAGTAAATTTATTGAGATTAAGGAAACTGTTCTCAGCAAAATGTGCCACACACAGTTTTACATGATAAAAATGACAGCATTTTGACGACATGCTTGACTTGAACTTTGAGTTTTATAATTTAACAGATTTTATTTATACTCAAAACATTTTTTGTATCAAAACATTAACAACATTACACACTTATTAAGTTTGAAACATGGGATCACATAGAACGAGACCTTTAAAAGCTAAATTAATGGAGGTGAAAGGCTAGATGTATCATATTAAGGTTTGACCTGCTTTTATTTTGCACATTTGCTTATGCAAACTAGTTTGAACATTCAACATTCAATTCCAAAATCTTTATTTATAGGGATCCTGATATTCGAACCCCTCCTGTGCCCCCTCAAGGGTGCCACACTGGTACATGCAGTGGTTTGTGGCTAGGGTATTTATAGATGAAAGCTAGCAGGGAAAGAATCTTGCTCTTTGTATCGGGCATTTGTGGTATCAGGACAAAAGGCTATTGGATTTCATTGTAAAGGGCAGTGAAATTGTATCTGACCCATGTCCCACTGGCTACTTTTTTGGTGGCCCATACCATAAGTACGCTTCAAGTTTTATGAAGGATATTTCTATGATTAATTTAATACATATGAGCATTAGAAAGTTTAAATGTACTCTTTAGGTACTTAGGGTCTGAATTCTTAACTATATAAATGTATACTTTTTAGTTTGCTTGGGACTAACAGTACACAAGTTTACATTTAATAAATGACAACAGCATAAAGAAAATTTTGAGATGCACATCAAGTATTCTTCTGTGAAGTACATATTGTAAAAAGTAGACGTCTTTTAGTTTATAGAAAGTATACTAATAACACACTTCAAGAAACTTAATATGGCCCATAATGCTCTTGAGTAATGGCATTGCTAGACACTGAGGAAATTTATTCTGTTAAAGTGTATTTTAAGGAAAGTGTAACATTATATTTGAGTGCACATTTAGTTTACAATGTTCTGTGAAGTTAAAACATGACGACTGAAAGTACTTGCTTATAGCTTGTTTAAAAACGTTTTCTCATAGCACACTTAAATAAACATATTGTTCGGAAATGGTTTCATAGCTTGCATACTTTTTGGATAGTAGTACCTATGTCGTATCAAGAACATCTTATTTATAAAGGGGGATTTATAGCATGGATACTTTTTGGATAATACAACCCGTTACTGGGTTTTTATATAGTTACTACCCACCTAAACATTTATAAAAGCGTTCTATAAAAAAACACTTAGTAAACTAACAGTATTAAACTTAAAGTACAAAACTAGAGATACAACTTCCTTATTCTTAGTTTAAAAGAAGTATAGAAATAACACACTTGCACAAAAGTTTGCATGTGTACATGCAGCAACCCTGTTAAACAAGGTGTTACGGGTAACATTGCCCAAAAAGTGTTTTAATAACATGCATACATTTTGGGTTCTGTTCCCCACAACAGCTTGTAAAACAAAGGGGCTAAGTGTACACACGCAAATGTTTGAACAAATGTTCAAACTGTGTGTAAGCAGAAATTAACTTTTACCAAACAACTATAATACCGCACTCCCAAATAGATACTTTTCTATTGTGTACTATAAAAATGTTAGTATACTGTCTGTTAGCAATTGCACGCGCATCCCAAGTCCTTTTCCAAGCCATATTGAAGTGGTCTCACAAATACAATTATTAATGGTTGTCACAGAGCGTCGCATCACATGCCTAAGCCTCTAAGAAGATAAACGCTTGTAGCTATGTGATCACATCCATGACAAATGTTTTCCATGGAAATGACAATGTCTGCTGGTGTAATTTTCAGCTTAGAGATTGTAAATGATGATTTCGACTAAATTAACTTACGCCTATCCTCCAAGGTCAAGCGGAAATTTGCTGATGCAATACAAATGCCTTGTGGAGGAACCATTTATTCACATTTAGAGAAGCTTGAGGCTTTGTATACGGGAGACTAACAGCATTGCATGTAAATATCAAGTGAGCAATGAACAAAACACCTGTGTCGGCCATGCCTCCTCTTGCTATAACTTTCCCATAAGCTTTAATACACATTATAATCTCTATAAGGCTTTGATTAAAGTCAACCCCCGGGCCGCGTGGGGAAAAGATAGCGTTGTCTAACGTAAGCTGATTACGTGTTCATCATGCATTATCTACACAAGCAGCGATGACAAAACACCAAGATTTTATTTACGACAAACAGTTCAGCAGGCGGCTTGAAGGGTCAGGATAGTAACATAATGGACAAGAGCGATTGACTCTTGTAAGCCACTCAGCTGTAAGAGTTTTATCTGATTCATCTTAAAGATTCTTTTTGTTTGAGAAAAGGCAACATCGCTCAACAGTTCAGCCAGAGTTCAGGGGTATCTCTCTGACACAGCCTTGCACTGAACTCTGAGTTGTCTGACTGATCTTCATGCGAGTCATGAACACAGTGAAGTTCAGTCAAACAAGATGATTTTGTTGAATGGGTTTTGAATTGGATTTTAGGGTTTCCAGGTTTTAACCTGAATCAGTTTTTATTAGTCTATGCAAACCTCTGACTTCTGCAGAACACAAAAGAAGATTGACTCAATGGACATAAACCTAGTAAGACATCTTTCAAAATATCTTATTTTGTGCCCCACATAAAAAGTCATACAAAGAACAGTGATATCAAGACACAATTCAATGAAATAAAATTACATTTCTAATTTGAGCTTAACTGTCCCTTCAAAGCTGTTAAATAGACTTTAAAGAGAGTTTTAACAGTAAACGCACAACCTCTGGATTTATACGCCCGAGTGATCTTTGTAAATTCATTCACCTTGTGTTGTAAACGTGTTAAATCCTGTCATATCGTCCCCTACCGTTAATTAATTTGTTGCAT
Source organism: Triplophysa yarkandensis (assembly GCA_033220385.1). NCBI lineage: Eukaryota > Metazoa > Chordata > Actinopteri > Cypriniformes > Nemacheilidae > Triplophysa > Triplophysa yarkandensis. Next base: position 10,212,557 of record CM065677.1, on the reverse strand, counting down.
GCCGACTTGTTTAAGACTCGGCATGTAGAAATAAATGTCAGTTAAATGTCATATTTTAAATGACTGTGGATAAATGGATTCAAGCGAAGAGTGTTGCAGTCGATGATTTTGCTAATTAAACTGAAGAAGAAAAAGCATTTGCTGTCATTCCGATTTCAGCATTTGATGACCACCACATATCCCCCCCCCCATATAATTATGGCTTTAATTCCCTGAAGATGATAATCTTTCTTCAAAAAAGAAGTCGTGACAGTTTGATGATGTTGCTCCGTTGCTGAAGATTGCTACTTTAATTAGCTCATATCAACACCTCGGAACATCACTTGTGTTGTCTTGCCAAATGAAAGGGAATTTTTAAAGGACAAAGCGTGTGTTCAGTTAGCTTGAAGTTTTGAGATGTCTTTAAATGGCAGTTTTTTTCCATTTAAACTTGTAAAATAGCTCTAAATGGTCATGATTTGTTAGATTTATATCAGCTTTATTAACACTATAAAGCATTGGTCTGGATGAAGCTCCATTGTTAGTGGAGCTCTAATCACCCTTCAGAGACAGCAGATAGACTCATAAATGTGATATATTTCAACCCTTTTTAATCTACATCATGTATTACACTGTCATTTTATGGACGTGGGTTAAAGGATTCATAAAGTGTTCAGAAATGACTCCCGCGTCTTCTTAACTGCATTATGGCATGCAAGTTGCATTTTATGATTGGACCAACTCTGTGCAGATGTAATTTTTGCATTTTGTAAAGAAAACTAGATTTACATATTAGAACAATGCTTATACTTATGAATTAAATAAACATAAAAAAGTGACTGGTCTTTTATGGAAATCCTGGAGATTTTTAAGTACAATGCGCTAGTTAGGTTGGATGTGAATTTAATTAAAGTGATAGTTCACCCAAAAATACAAATTCTGTCATGGTTTAATGGCCTTTGAGTTGTTTTAAACCAGAACCAGAATAAACTTTAATTCCTAAAAAATGTATTTAAGTGCTTAGTTTTGTAATTGTACTCAATTACTTTTTAAACACCACGACTTTCCCAGTAATTGAGTAAAAGTAAAAATTTGTCTTTGCGAAAACTAAACGGGATACTAGTTATTCGTAACATTCTAGTCAATGCTGTTTAATGAGCTATGAATAACAACCAAACTCGGAGACTCATAAATTCAGTCAAATTACCAATTTATTGTGTTTTAAAACCTCTGTCTGTCAGTTAGTTCTTACCTAAAGTGTGATCCATGTCATTTTAAAGTTTAAAATATATATAGAGGCAACATAAACGTAATCCCTGCTGCTTCGCTTTTCAAATATTGACACTTTTTTTTTTAAAAGAATCAATTAATCTGTGCAAGAATATGGATGTTATTTTAACATTACAGGTACGTTGTACAGTTAACGAAAATGCTTTGTGCATGTTTCAATCGCGTTCATGTTCCATAATCACTTGTAAGTGCAAAACACTTGATGCACAGACTCTGGAGAGAGGTTTATATCTCAATATATAATTGTTTGGGTGAGGCTTGGTGGAGTAATACAGAGCAAATATTTCTCCTTTTCTTGTACAAAACCTTGAAATTGTCCTTTTCCTGAGTGACTTTCAAGTACGCCGTTGAACAACTAGACAGTGAGTGATTCATGACAGTACTTTTATCTTATGATAAACTATCCCATTAACTTATTGATTTTTCTGTATGTCCTTGGCTAAAGCACTATGTTGAGAATGTACATTTTGAAGATAATAAAATGCCAATATACAGGCTACTAGTTTGCAGTTGTGCAATTTCATAGGTTTTTTTTTAATAGAACTTTCATTTATTTTTTGAATCTGCATCGGTGTAGATTTGCACGTGTACGTGAGTCGGATTTAGTTATACATCTGCACAACTAAGAACCCTCCCTCCCCTCAGAGCTGTCTCTAGTTTCTACACTAGAGCTGTGTACACATTTCTAGCAGACGGTGCTGTGATGTACAGCAATGAGGCGTCGTTGGGTAAAATTGATAAATGGATATGGGTGGATGGCCATAATGGCAACAGTAAGAAATTGGATACTTGGCATTTCTAGATTTAATTTACTGTAGGGCCCGACGTCCTCAGAGTGGTGTGCCACAGCCCACTTTCTTGCGACAAGCACCTAATTATTTTCACCCATTCAAGTGTGGACTGTTTCTGAACACAGCTGGCCCACACTGGAGTTTGAGAAGAGAGGTATGGATGTGTTAAAGCGCTACAATGTCATTCAGACGAGAGGCTAAAAAACATATGGTCTTCATGCAACTCTCTAGCTCATTAAGGAACCAAGTTGTAGAGGTTCTTTTAAAACATACCATCAGTCCAGATGGAATTAAAATACGTTTACTGTTAAAGAATAGATTTGAAATCGCCAGACTGGCATTGTTTATTACATTAAAGTTTATTACATCTGGAGCTTACCTATAGCTTGGTGGTTAGAGCATGTTGAAAGCAGTTCATGGGGTTTGATCCCATATTGCATATTCTCAGAAACAAAGTTAATTCTATGCAATGTTAGTCGCCAAATATGTGAATGTAAATGTTTGACTCCAAGCAAGGTCCATTTCGGAGACTTCGAACTTTGTCAAAAGAACACATACGTTCTGAAGTTGTCATGACTTGTGACGTCATTTCCTGCAGTCCCAGTATGACTAGTCACGTGGCGTTTTGGTTTAAGTGATCGGTGCAAATACAGCTGTGATTTTCTCGCTAAAAGATGTCGGATTTTAAATTGCTTATCTACAGGGGGTCAAGCGCCACCCACAGCTTTATAAATCTGTCACTATGTGATGCAGGCTTTGCAAATAGGCTGTTATTGAAGGACAGGGCAGTTAAAAACTATATTGGACCCGACAGGAATCCAGCAGGTCACAGCGATGTGTTGTTGCTCAGTTCCCACACAAAAAATTGCTTGTTTAATTGTAAGGATAAAAAAGGGTGAGAAACAAAATGATGGTTGAATTTGAAACAAAGGCTTTACAATCTTGTTATCTGTATTATGACATCATGATGTAACATTAGAATGCTTGTAAAGTTTATAATGTGATTTAATAATCATCTCCTCTATCTATACCGACACATTTATATGAACTTGAATCCCACCGTTCCTTTTGAGACAGCAGGTATTCTTGTCATTCTCTTCCCTCACTGCACGTTTGTTAGAAATTGATTCCCTTAGGATACCCAATACATGTGTGGGCAGCATTCACTCTTTATTTCAGCATCAATCTCTTTTAAGGCCACAAGGTTGGAAATTGGGCCATCAGAGGTCAGGCCATTACTGAAATGTGTGCCATCTTCATTTTATTTCCAATCAAAGTGTCACCATTGAGGGCTTAACTCTTAAAATGAGGTTGACATGAGGCATAAAATAGGGTGCATTTAGCAATGTACACCATTTTCACTTATATTATACTTAAATTCAGACACGGAGCTCTGTTCAAATACACACACAGAAGCATGTAAAAGTGGGAGTGGTTTATGGGCGGGTGTCATAAAGCTGATGTTTGATTTATGAAGTGTGCCTTTGAGAGCAAAACTGTGGGAAGATCATTAGCGTTGGGTTACAGCTTGATCTCTCTCCCCAATACACAATACTGATGATGCTTGACAACCACCATCTCTCTTTCTGTCTAAAGCATTTAGAGTTTATGGAAGATAGAGACTGTCCCAGATTATGATCTTTTCAAACAGGATTTCTACTGTATTCCCAAAAGAGGCTCGTTCATCAATTGACACTAAACTCCGAAAGTAATTCTTAGAAAACCATATAGAAACCATATGAAGAACTCTTTTGCCAAAACGCGATAAAAGACCATGCCATTGTGCTGTTTATTGAACCTATTCCCTGCTCCATCAATGTCTCATGCTACATATTTTCTTGTTTAAGATGTACTAAAAGATACCGTTTCGTTCTAAACTGCTAAAATTCCAATCCTGTTTTTAGTGTAATGCGATACGTTCTTCTGGAACGATCAGAATTTTTTCGACGCAATCCTACATGGAGATGTTGTTTGTGCTCAGTCTTTAACATGAGTGCTTTTAATTCTAAAAAAACTCTTTATGCAAGCCTTAGCCTCTTTGATATACACCTTAAGTTAGTAAAAGCTGACTGGACATTTGATTTATATTTATTTTCAGAATGAGTCCCTGATGCCATATGTTGCATATTCTCTTGCATGTCATTGTTTTGATAAACTATAAATTTGAATTTATAATTTACAATATTGTTTTTCCTTTAACAATCTTTGTCTAACATGTTTAGACTGAGCCAACAGACCTTTTGACGGGATGAATTGAATATTAACAATATATTTTCATGAAAACTATTCAGATGGATTTATAGCATTCTGGAAAAGACTCCTTGATATGTTTATTGATTCTTTTATGTTGAATATTGTTTTGATTAATCGTAATCTTAGTAATAATAGGAAGGCGGATAGATGTATACATGGATAGATGTACACATTGATAGATTTACACATGGATAGATGTACACATGGGTAGATGTAGGGATGGATGGATGGATGGATGGACGGACCGAAGGACGGACGGACAGACAGATAGATAGGTTACCTGCATTGTTACCCGCTGAGTGAGTCATTTCACTAGCCGGCCCATTTTCTCTGCTTATGTGAAGGTCATGGCATTATGACATCATTAGTGCTTGATTCATGATGTCTTTGACCAGGGTGACATCACTACAGACTTACTCTTTGCATGGTCTCTTGACTTCACATACCAGACATGCAGGTTTTCCCAATTAATCATCTTCATAATGGAGAAAAGTATTTAAGATGACCATTTCCCCCAAAAAAATAATTGGCTCGCTCTGAATCTCTCGCCCAAGTTGCCGCTTAGAGCTGCACATTTTTAATGTTTAGACGAAGGTTGTTTAGGCAGACATATTTCCAGGCCCTCTGTTAGTAAGAAAACATAGCATGGGAGCACATAAATGATGGAGAAACAAAGTATAGCACTATAGCATATGATATATGACTGGTCAGCATTCATAAGCTAGCGTCTCGTCAGCAAAGTTCTGCTTAAATGAACAGATTGAATTACTGGTATTGGAGGCCTCATTTGCTACACTGAAATTTCACTGTATGACGTCTATTCCGTGTGACTGTTTCTACTTTTTTCACCATAATCGCATATCACATTTGGATCGGTGTTGTGAGGTCTTAATTAACTGTGAAGCAGGAAATTAAAAAGAGCCAAAAGTGTAAAATCATTAGACCCTGAACTGAATGAGATTACATTTATTACAGTTATTAAGTGTCTTCTACAAATGACATATGTATGAGTGTATGATATATTTATATAAATAAAATAGAATGTAAACACAGACTAACTTTTTGTAGTTATATATACAGGTATAATAAAAATGTCAACAAAATAAGAAGAACAGCATGAGAATAAGCAAATATTGACAACGTTTCTGTGAAAGATATCCCTTTTAGTTTTCTCAAAATTGTTTTCTAAAAAGAATGTTTTAATGTTCTATGGTTTGCCGCTGTAAATGTGCTAGATGGGGGATATTTCATCCTGGCCTTATGTTGACCTTATGTTTAGAAAAACAAGAACTTTAGACCCTTAATGTTCAACAAAATCTGATTGGCTGCATATATCCTCAAAACCCTATGCCACACAATAATCCTCATGTTTCTGCATGCAACAATATCCTGTGCAATATCATTGAGGGAGAGAGAGGGAGAGAGAGGGAGAGAGAGGGAGAGAGAGGGATTTCATTGAAACGGTATGAAATTTATTGAGAACGCAAAAGTTTTTGGCTTCAATATAGAAAAGCTTTGCAATGCAGCAAAGGCAAAATTTGTTTCCAAAAGTTTCCAAAAGTTTTCCAAAAGGCAGAAGTTTCCTTATGAATCGCCTCAAGGTCAGGCCTGTCCCTTTCAGAGCCGAGGAAATGTTAAAATCCTTTCACCCTGGAAATGAATAGTCCTGAGACTCATCTTATTTGTGGGTCGATGTGAATTTCAATCATGAAATAATCCATTTTCATTACTACTTCAAATTGATCCATGCAAACAAAAGGTGGCGCAGGAATGTCCTCTGGGAAGGATTGTAACTTTCAACGTTCATAAAAACAAGACCTCAGTGGGATGAATAGAGTTTGACATGCATTAGATTCTAAAAGCCTTGATTATGTTAATATGACTCAATCTGAGTCTGCTGATCGAGTCCAGCAGTGCTAAGGTGTTTGCCATGTTGGTCTTGATGTCTACTAGGGTGTTCTTGGTGGTTGCCTGAGTGTTTTTGTGGTTGCCAGGATGTCCTTGGTGATTGCTTGGGTGATCATATTGGTTGCTAGGGTTTTTTTATAGTTCAGCTAGGTGCTCTCTTACAGGGTCATTACTCTTCCTTCAATGAATGTGTACAGTATGTGTGCTTAAAATTTAAAAAATAAAAAAACACGTTCTGTGAAACAGCCCTCATTCATATCTTATATTGGCCACCCTTTTATTTATGTACATAAGTTGTTATCCTGGACAGAGTTTTATCTTGCCGCTATTACTTTTCTTATCTTCAGCTCTTATCTTCATAAATACACCACGTTTCCATTTGGAGTCAGTGGATTTATTTCCCCAAGAGTTGTTGTTCTGGGTCATGGATTAAGTTCTGATCTGGATCTGAGTTTGGTGTTGACAACAGCATTCCGTGAAAAAGTTGTGCATGTTTTATATAGTGTTCCTGTGTGCTGACTGGCTTCATCTTTTGTTACTCCACTGTGAATTATACATACTGAATGTGTTATGGATGCTGGATCATTGAATACACAAACCAAACAACAAGAGATAACAAATGAATGGAGGTCCCCAGAAAATGGATACAATGGAAACTGTGCTGGAAAGCAGTATTATACTCGTGGCGTCATTAGTGTAGCGTATATAGAACTCTGCCAATGTATGGAACATGCCTGTGTCTAGTAATAGAAGGACGGATATTGTTGTATATAAACAAATTGGAGTATAAATAATTCAGAGGCTTGTGAATGAAATATTGCAGAGGGTGAGGTTTGTTACTGGATAATACTGGTCTCCAAAAATATTTTCCGAAATGACATGCAGCACTGGTCTAGATAAAGAAAAACACCTGCAAAGTACTCTATCACTTTTGTGATATTTTTTTGTCTTATTTAGTTTATGCATTATTGTCTGTTTTGGAACTTAACAGCATCCCTTCATAGATATTTTAGTAGAGATGCACTGATTCAAAATTTCTTCACCAATACCGATAGAGATATCTGCTGATAACGATAGTTTGGTGATTATTCATTTGCACTAACTTATTTCTTAAGGTTAAATTAATATATATTTACTTAAATAAATAGACTATTAGTATTTAACATCAAATTGGTGATAAACATTTTGTAAACAAAAAGCATACATTTTTTTGCCTTTTTCTGTCCTCTTTTGATTAAGAAGACATATCAGCTCTGATGGTCCAATAGCCCTTAGTGTAAAACTTGCTTTTACCGTCCAATACCGATTATGAGCTGACATATCTGTGCAACTCTATTTTTAGTCTTACATTAATTTTGTATAAATTTTGTTTAGTGTGATATAACTTTTTATTTCTTTATTATTTTAATTTGACTTATTTGTATTCATTTAGTAATCATTTTAGAATCTTAATTGTATTTTGTCTTGCTTAATTTAACATTTTCCTTTAGCTTTGGTATTTTAAACTAATATTTAAGCTGCCGTTTCATTTTATTTTCATTTGAAACATCTTTTAATCATTATAGTTTTAGCGAACTCTAAAACCTTTAAACAATACAAGGTTGATTCATAAATGTATTGTTAGAAGTGCTCTGTAAACATCCTTTAAAATATGACATTTTAGCTCGAAGTGGGCTGAAATGAAATGGCACCAATGTCAAATTGAACCTCGAACACCAAGAACTGTGGGAGTGTAAGTCAGTTCAGAAGTCGACAGCTGACAGCACGAGGTGAAGATGGCAGGAAGATGAATGTTAATGAAACTAATGAAGTTCTGGAGAGAGCACAAACCGTGCTGAGAAAGGAGAAGGCCAGGTATCGCACACACCTGATCTCGGCACAGCGGCTAACAACAGACGGCTGGGCCACCAGGGGGGCGGCTGGTACACAACAGGAGTAAACAAGTAAACAACTTACAATAAATGAGTCTCTTAACACATTTTTAAAACGTCCCGGTTAGCCAAGGGCATCTACTTTGATTAAAAGAATGCTTGTATTGAAATACTATCTGTAAAATAAGATGCGAGTTTGTGCGTCACTGAGATAATTTAATGTAGTGTGAGGCCCATGTTCGTGTTTAGAAGGACATGCACTTAAAATGGGCTGGATTTGAGATGGAAATAGCTAGACATATATTGCAAACTACGTTCTTAACAACCATATCCATCAGGTCATCCATCCAACAGCCACCTAACTGCTGCCCATTCTAATCAATCACAAAATCTATAGTCCCATTACTCACTAAATCCCTCCATCTTGCTGTGATTTGCTCATTTTCCTCTTTCCATCCCATCTTGACTGTGGCAGCCAGAGGTGTTTACTCTGTGACTGCCAGGCATAAATATTGATGTGCCGACGGCCTGTGTGACTGTCACGGGCCGCTCACACGGCGTGATGGAGAGACATTCAGAATCCTTTGCTTTAGATTTCTAAATGTTCATCCTATCTTGGAAGTGGCCCAATCCTGACACTTCCCTGAAGATTACTCAGACAGGATTCAAAGGATGGTCAGGTTTGGGACATAGAAAAGAGTACCTGTGAAGAATGAAATAGGGGGAGGTGGGTTTGAGTTTTTTGGATGAGCTTGGTTTGAGCCTTGGTGTTGCGTCCACATTTGCGTCATTTTTTTCAGCTCTATTGCATTCTGAAATAAAGCGTTTTTTTTAAAAAAACAGTTTGCATGGATAATCATGTTTATAAATTAAATATAAGTTGAAATTTGACATTTAAAACACTGAGTTGTTCTGAGGTGTCTTGTTAATACCGCGGAGCCAGACTTTTTAAATACGTTTAAGCCTGCTTCTTCTTCCTATATGTAGTAATCTTTATTAGGCTGGTGTTCAGGGATACTCAATTCTTATTGGTCAATCATAAAATGTAGTGATTAATAAATCATCATTAGGCTATATATTATTATTATTATTATTATTATTATTATTATTATTATTATTATTATTTAATGTTTTTTTAATAACCCAAAGGAAGGTTTTTTTATTATTTTATCTTATTTTAATTGTTTATTTTTCTTTGGATGGTATTTACACTGTAAAAAGGCTTAGTTAATGTCACAAAAATGAAGTTCTATTAAAGTAATTAAATCTTTTAAAAACATTGAATAGACTTTTTTGTGAAAAAAAGGATTGGTTAAAAATTCAACAGTTAATATCTGTAAAATATATAAATGTTTGTTAAGTTTGTTATAAAAAAAAACATTTATTGAACAAGTATATTCTTGTAGTTTACACTTGATAATTAAAGGATATTCTAATATAAACATTTGACATAATTGTCTTACTTATTTTTTACTTAATTTCAATGTTTTGAAATTAACTAATATTTTGAAGTGTATATTTAAAAAAGGTATACTTGATTCAAGATGTTCTGGCAGATAATCAGGTAATACTGAACAGACATAACCCCTGTTTACTATTGGCATGCTGTTTTAGATTTTTTTTATTTTTAACTTTACCACACAAGGAGCAATCAATTTGATTGTTTTTTTTATTTAGCAAACATCTATTTTATTTTATTTAATTTTTTTATATTTTATTTTTTATTCATTTTATTTCGTTTTATTTTAAGCAAATAGATAAACATTTTATTATTTTTTCGATCCTTCATTTGAACAAATTAAGAAACCATTTATGTTATATTTTATAACGTTTTAACAAGTTGTGAACCTAAAACCCTAAGGATACAGATATTATCTTTATACAGGTGTAGTAAATACTTAAATTGCAATTTTTTTTATTCCTGTTGACAAGAAATGCAGACAGTGCATTTCTTCTGCTCGTTCCTACTTTTTGAAGTTATTTGTGCTACAAAAAGAAAGCTGCACACTGATACACAGACACACCTACACACCCAGACTCTGTCTGGCAAATAAACAGATCTTAACATGCACACAAGCCTGTACACAGACACATGCTGCCACCTTATAAACACATCCTAGCTTTATTCTGAAGACTGCAAGATTGTGGAGAACATCATTTTGCAATCTTCTGATTATATTCCAGTTTTCTTAAAAACACATGCAGACCGAGGTTTGTATTTACATTTACATTTACATTTATTCATTTGGCCGATGCTTTTATCCAAAGGGACTTACAAATATTGTGCAGTGGCCAATCATCACTGCAGAGCAAACAGGGGTAAGATGTCTTGCTCAATGACACTTCAGTTATTGTCTGCTGGCACTGGGATTCAAACCTGCAACCTTCTACCTCAGTCCAATTTTCTGCCACCTGACCCTGACCCACTATTTTAAAATGATATTAATTACTTTGTGACACACCAATTTGCTTATTTACTAGTATCAATAGTTGTGTAAACAGTCTTTCCAATTAAGCCGCTGCACAAATAACAGATTGAAAGCAGGTTAGACAGGCATACAAATCAGTTGTGTAAAAATAATGTTTTTTTACAATGCATTCGAGAGCTAGAGTTTGGTCAACATGAGGCTTAGCCTCAATGTTTACTCACACATACTGTGCGATGTGTAAATAAAAATGTTGACATGTGGGAACTGCTTAAATTTATAAAGGCATTATAAATCTTTGGAGCTTGACACAATTGGTCTGCCTTCTGATAGTTTACGGCTGGAAGAAAACAGGACTTTAACTCAATGTATTTCAAACAGGTTGTTAGACAAATTATGTTGAGACAACTTACTTAAATGGAACAGATGTACATTATAAAATTAAGTAATTCCAACAACTGGTTTTTTCCGTGACCTTTATTTTGTCATATATATTTAAAACATCAAATTTATAAAAAAAATACACTTAGAATTTACTATACAAATGATTTAAATTAAAGAAGATAGTTTGAATAAAAATGTGTAATAGATCTACTCAATTTATGATTTTACATTTAATATACTTATATATAATTTTAACTAAAAAAGCTATGAATTCCAGCTTTAAAGACACAGTCGAGAGCTTAGCCAGCTGTCTCTTTTCAAACACGATTAGTCAAATGTTCATGTCCTGCCCTGCCATGAATTTTATAGCTAGAAAGTTTTTCAACAAAAGTAATTTCTCACTTTACAGATCCCGATGATGTATGATGCTGCAGAAAGATTTGTCGTTTTTACTTAGGGTGGTCTTTTACCTTTGTATCCTGTTGAATTGATGAGAAAACCTGATATTTTAATTAATTTGCCACTCAGACTTCAAAAGCACAACTCTCTGTCTCTGTCATATCAAGAACATCCCATCATGCCGGAGACTGTCGCCATGGTTATGACATATTGATTCGATTTTGTGGAAAGCTGCAGCGCGGTAAACAAAGACCTCTTGCATTGGATGTGACAGGAACTCGTTTTGCTTCTGTTCGTCTTTGCCTCTACAGCTGTACGACTTTATAAGACCGATCTCGAGCCTCAGTGAATGAGTATTTTTAATGCATATCTATAGTATGTAAGATTATAGAGCTCATAAATCAGAGGCTAAATTATTCCATCGAATGATTAGATACTGCAAGTGTACGGGGGATGTAAGGTGTTGCGTTATTGCAGTACTAATAAAAGTAACTAGTTTGGTAGATGAATCATTGATATTGTAAAGTATTGTTGTGATGTCTTACATCACATTATTGATATTCCTGCACAAAGAATCCATATTTTATTTTTGAGTTTTTCTGGCAGTGAAGAAATCTGAACTTTGAGTGAGTTAAGATTAGAATGATTTTAAAGCCAATTGAAAGACATCACATAAGCATCCTTTTATTATTGCTGGAACATCTGGCATAACACATTTTGGAAAATTAAGATTTCTTCCTTAAAAACAAACATGACCTTAAATAATACTCTTTTACACAAATTTTCATTATATTAATCTGTGGATTTCCTGGATTTGAATATTTTTACTCAATTTATATGTCAATCTTACAGAGTGGACAGTTAACATTTTTAAACATTTTGGGACAATACTTAACACAGAAGCCTAGAACTTCCAAGGTAGAGACCAAGGTATATAAGAAATACATTTGCGTTTTCTTAAGTTTTACTCAAAAATGCTCAACCATTACAACCTAACCATTACAACCTATTGCAACAATTACATCTAAGTTACATTGCTAAAAGTTATTTACCCCACTTTCAACACATGTTTTCTATATTAACAAACATTTAGAGAAAGAGAGAGGACAAGCATCCTAGTCTTTCACTTAGACACTCCATCACATTGAGAGAGAGCTTTACCTTAGTAACGTAGTTGATATATCTTATTTGAAGTGTGTCCAAAAAAAGACTATCAGAATGAAAACTGTTTATTTAAAAAAAAATGCTAATTTAACTGAATGCAAAACTGTAAAATTAATTAGTATTTTATGTTATTTTTATGCTTAAACACTAAGTAGAATGAGAAACTTTGAAAAAACAAATTGCCAAATATAAGTGAATTTCTTGGTTTCATGCACTGTGACCCAGATTTCCATATCATACCATCCCTGCTGATTCCCACCACTACTAATTATGTTACATTGTTACTTTATAAACAAAGTAATGCGTTATGCTAAGCCTTCTGAGGGCAAATTAGCCAGATGCGTTCTAAATATGACTTTCCAATGCGTGGGGGAAGAAAGACTTTTTAATTATATCCGACAGTAAACAAATAAGCAAATGAAAAATTAATGTAAATTCCAAAAGCAACGGATCACGTGACTTGTGTGACTCCTATGAAAACTTAACCTTCTAGGACATACCAGAATATCTCAAACTAATGAGAATCACACATTCCGTATTCCTGCTCTCTTCCCGGGATGTGAGTTATTCATAAGCTCTCAAGTCTGCAAGCGTGGCTGTCTGCGGTGCTACATTACAGTCGGCTCCCACAGCGCACTATCGCCGCTCTCCTGCATCGCCTCATGTCGCTTAGGTCGCCCGTCTCTATCGGGACTCTGATCTAATAGACCCGAGTGATCTGGCAGCGCCGGCGGGGGGGAGGCACACAGAGGCAAAGACATTAGCTGTTTACAGGGATCGTCTGTTATCTTTCACACAATCTCTCCTGTCTGCTCTACTCTCTCTCTCTTGCTTCCTCCCACTCAAGTGAGAGATCTTGCAGGCCCGTGGAGTGTGAGAGAATTGTGTGCAGTCGGGTCAATGCACAAGGCTGGGCGATATCTGTGCAAAGCGTGTGCTATCTTTTTATCCTCTCATTCTGGGATGATTGTAGATACGTTTGATGTTCAGGCTCAGGTACAGTTAGATGTAACTTTAATACATTCTGGGTTGAAGTGTTCAGTGGTTTCGGTATTAAAAAGCTTTCTCCTGTCTCGGTTTGTAGATTGATTTTCCAAAAAGGTGTAAACACTGGTGTAAAAGTGAGTCTGTTTGGTCAACAGACTCACTGTTGACCAAAATTTAGCAATTTACAATTAATATCATGGTATTTCAGGTTTTTGTTGGAGATAAAAGTATATGTTGTAAAATGTGAAAGATTTTTAATTTGCCTTGGTAAATACTGCAAAAATAAATGTATTAATATCTTAATAAATCTTTTAAAAACAAATAAAAAATATTGTAAATAATTAAGTAATATTGCAACATTTAATTTGTCTAAAATGTACAAATATGATTATGCTTAAGTAATGATATAAGTAGTTATTTAACAGATGTATTATTATCATCCAAAAATATCCATCAGATTTAATTATTTTTACTTGCATATAATCAAAAGTTAAACAGAATATTTACTTAATTTCAAAGCTTTTAAAAAAATGTACAGTGTTACAAAATAATCCGAAAATAATTCTGTAAAACAGTTCCGTAAGTTTTTTTTTAAACGTGTCTAGGAAGCAGTTTGTTTAGTTTTAAGTAAATTTGTGAACATAATTTTCTGTAAAAACAGAGCATATAATTATAATATTATATTATAGTAATTAATTTTGAATCACCCTCATGTCATTCCAAACCTGTATAACCTTTATTTTTTCTCCAGAACCCAAAAGAAGATATTTAGAAGAACTCACTTCCCCCCATTGACTTCCAATGTATGGACCATTTCTCAACATATGCTCTTTTGTACACCACAGGAGTGCCAACCACAAGTCTGGAATGAGAGTGACAAATGATGACATAATTTAAGATTAGGGTGAACTATACCTTTGTTTGCTAGAATCCTCATGATGCACATTAAGTGTGATAGGTTCAGAACACAGCGTTGTCGCCAGATTAAATGAGATAAAACATGATGACACAAATTGTGCTGAAGATAGAGGCTCAACAGCAGGACTCTGAATCCATGAATAAAATAGAAGAAACACTATGAATATATTGCCGATTCTCTTTGAAATTCAAGCTCTCCTCTTTAGGAGACATAAACCTATGTGGTGTCCTCATTACAAAGAAATACTCTATTAGACCAGTTTTTTTAGAACATTTTGATTGTGTAAATAGAATGAAGTGTAGAGCTTATATTAACTGTGTACCATAAATGGGTTATTATACACGTATTATACAAACTGATAATGAACAGCGCAGAGTTTGAGAGGCGAGCTGCCACAAGCAATTTGGGGAAATGAAGTACAGGCGGATTAGAAAAGAAAAGGTGTCTGTGAGAATGTAGCCATCTCCCCAATCTGGTTCCCCTGGCCTGTAAATAATTGCTGTATCTCTCAAACCCGTGTCAGGGCACAGCCTACGATGAATCCATCAACGAAAAGTGTCGTGGCTGTGGCGTATAATCAATACCAGTCTCTGCCCTTCCATAGGTCAGTGTCAGAACATTGAGATGTTTCTGCCAAAGCCGCAAAGTCTGATTCAGTATGACTCAGGCCACCTTCTAATCTCCCCTTCGGCAAGAGTCCTTGAGTTGCAGTTCTGTCAATCTAGTCCCATGCTGGCGGGGAACGCAAGAGTTTGGTTCCACGGTCAGCGCTCGGCAAGCTATCCTCCGTCAGGTGCTTTGTTACTCATGTGAAAATGGAAATTCACAGTCAGCATATGAGAATAATAGAAATGCTGTTGTGCTTTAATGCTATTGTGCTAATATTTCAACTAAGGATTCTGGGACCAAACATGCTGTCTTTATTTGAAGAAGATTATGGAGTCCTTTTTTGTTTAACAACCTAAATATGAAAGCTGTAGTCTGTAACTTTTTGACCCCATTTGTTATAAATTGAAGGTACCCCAAACTATAAATTGAAGGTACTTATCTTTACTTAAATAAAATCTTTTCTGTAATATTTATCATAAAATATTGTTTTTTCCATTTTATTTTCTTCGAAAAAAAACTTTGTTAGGACTGTCAAAAAAATTAATCACAATTTATAGATAGATAGATTGAACCCCCCCGACCTTAAACACATAAAATTCTGGGGAATACAGGTCGAAGAGGAAAAAGGAACAATATGATACACAAGGCAAAGTCCAGTATTACATCCAGAATAACATTTTGTGTTTACAAATGTATTTTTGTCAACTTTGCATATTAATTTTGTATTTATAAATACATACACATACTGGCATATATTTAAGAAAAATACGTAATGTAATAAATGTTTATATAAAAGATATTATGCTTTTATGCTATTAAGAATTCTGGGTCCAAACTTGCTATCTTTATTTAAGAAAATTATGGAGTGCTTTTTGAAAAACCCAAAAGTGAGCAATAGCATTCTGAATAACATTTTGTGTGAACAGTCTATGTTTGTCGATTGTGCATATTAATTTTGTAATCATAAATACATACACATACATGCATATAATTAAGAAATATATATATATATATATATATATATATATATATATATATATAAATTTAATAATCTAAATATATATCTAAATGCATGTGTTTGTTAACACAACAGACAAATTGTATTCGGGTTGCATTCATCACAATTACTTTAACAGCCTTAGTTTTTACAGTTTGCAATTTTAAGCTTCATGAGTGAACATTTGCATCAGTTTAAACAGACTTCAAATAGATATTGAACATTATACAAGTTTGGAACTACATGAGATTAAACAAATACTGACATAACTCGAACCGCAAGCTTTACTTCTAAGCAATTTTCAGTTAACAAGTCACTATGTTCCCGTCGTGAATACTAATGTATAAGTTTATGGATATTTCTAACACAAACCTCTGTTCGTACACAATAACCTTTGATGTCAAGATGATGTTTGTTAGGCTGCTGAGAGACCATCTGGAGCTACTGCAAGCAGTGGCACATAAACATTAGCAGTCCACTGCGGGAGTCAACCCTCCCTTGCCCGATCACACACACGCCCGCCTGCTCCCTCACCCGCCCTTTCTCTTTACTCCATCCATGTTCAATGAGAAAAACAATGGCAAGGGTGCCACTCCACAGAGCCATATGGTCCTTTATTTTAATATATTTCAACGGGCTGCAGGTTTCAATTTAATTTACTTTCCTTTGGCTTTGTGAAGAATGTAAGCAGTCCAGTGAAATACTTGAACCCAAAAGTTCACTTTCATGGTGCACGGGTTTTAAAAACGGATACCAGAAATGTTTTTCTAACATTCTGTCGTTTTCTTTCCCCTCAGGTGCACAGGTCACATTAACCCGAGGACAGTCTTTGAGAAAGGTAGGCGCTTTGACAAAAAGTTTTACTGCTGGCAATATGTGTTTTTACACCAAGCACATGTGCTTTATGTCTACTGCTGATTACAGAAGGAGATATTTTGAAGAATGTTGGTAACTGACCATGGCTGTACCAAATATACTTCTATTGTATGGACACGAAACCAATGCAAGTCAAGGGGAACCACAATATGAAATTTTTTTCTTAAGTTTAATGTGAGCTACGTAAGTCTAGTAGAACAATATTAATAACTGTACAAAAATATTGTGAATAAGAATGCTAATTTGTTTCTTTATATATTTATTTGTTTTTTGTACACTGTTTGCACAATTATTAAGTGATTACTTTGACCATATCATCATTTTATCCATAATTTCCACTCCAAGCTGTATAAAACTGAATTTTTATAGGATTTAATGCATATCAGATGATGTGTATTTGTGTAAGGAGATCAACACCCTATATCAAGGTGTGCATAATTTATTTGTTCTCCTCGAGAAAAATGGGCAAAAAAAGAGTTTTTACTGACTCTGAAAAGTCAAAAATTTTAAAAAAATCTTTCACAGGGACGCAGCACTATTGAAATATCTAAGTATTGGGGCATTTTCACAGAAACCTTTAGTAGCAAATAGTCAAGAGGGCTCAATAAATGTTTTGAGAAGAAAAGACGCGAATTGACCACTAAAGATTTGAGAAGAATCAAACATGAAGCTACCAGGAACTCCTTATCCTCCAGTGCTGCCTTTTTCTATTGACTGTCAAGAAGTACAAGAAATTCAGTTCTCAGAGACATGGTCAAAGTAAGAATGGCAGAAACCCCACCACCATTGAACAAGACATTAAGTCAAAACTTAAAGAATGGGCCAAGAAATATCTTAAGACCTATATTTCAAAGGTTTTGTGAACTGATGAGATGAGAGTAACTCTTGATGGACCCCATTGATGGGCTTGTGTTTGGATCAGTTACAGACACAGAGCTCCACTTCGACTCAGAAGCCAGCTAGGTGGAGATGGGATACCGGTATAGGCAGATTTTTAGTAAAGATGAGCTAGTTGGACCTTTTTAGGGTTGAAACTGTACTCAAAATGATCTCTCAAACCATCTGCCAATTCTTAGAAGACACTTTCTTCCAGCATTACAGGAAAAAAGTCTGCATCTTTCAAGAAGACTACAAGAGAAAGCTCCATCACATGTATCAAATTACCCCATTGCGTGGCTGGATAGTACATGCCTTAAAGATGAAATTGAATGAAATGGCTGCCATATTCACCTGACTTAACCCTATGGAGAACTTTTGGGCCCTTTTTTAAAATCTTTTTTTTTTTGTAAAATTTTGTTTGTTTATTAGTCTCACTTGAACAGGTAAAAATAAAGAAGTGAGATCGGAGAATCTTTGTTTTTCATTTAGTTGCATAATAATTACACACTAATAGTTTCCTAATAATGGTATATATGTACATATTCTCTTAAAAAAGCCCAAACTTCACTTTGTTACTGAAATGTTCTGATTTGAGGGTTTGCTTATATTTTACTTACCAAGAGCCCTTTAGTTGTACAATAACAAAATGAATCCTCAAAAATAAAACTTGCCTAATTATTTTGCAAACAGTCTATTAACAATATGCTTGGCTCAGTAGAACATTCCTGGTCATGGTAAAAGGAGCTAAGAGGCTGTGCTGAATCTTGTGCAGTGGCACCACTTGGTGGTTGACATTAGAGACAACATTTAAAAAAGATCCTCTGTTTGTTCTGTCTAATGATCAACATTGAACCATTATAAGTTCACAAAACAAAAAACTCTGCCGTTTATTGCTGATAACATTTTAATTCTCTCATTTACAGGAACAATGTTCTTATTGTCCTGACACGGACAGACCGTCCTATCCATCAGATGACAGCTTTCCAAACCCGGCCCACCCAGTCCAACTTCCAGTCTTCCCGTGGGCCGGCCGTACCTCCCTTATCAACCCCAGAGACATCACCGCGGTCCATATCACAAAGAGTCACCGTAAACTCCTCCTCAAAAGCGGCCCGCCGCTCCAGACATTCAACACTGACCCTCCTGGCCAAAACAGGGACAGCACAGAGCGGCTCACTCGAACACAGCAGGTACGTCAGAAGCTTATGAGAGAGGTATGTGCCAAATACACAAGCAGGACCACTAAGAAGTCCATAACCCGTTTGCACGTTTCACGCATATTTGTGGAGGACAAGCACAAACTCCTCTACTGTGAGGTGCCAAAGGCAGGCTGCTCAAACTGGAAACGGGTGCTCATGGTCCTCCAAGGTCTCGCACCCTCGACGGGTGAGATCCAACACGATGAGGTGCATTATGGGAATCACCTTAAACGTCTTGACTCATTCGATCACAAAGGCATCATGCAACGGTTACAGACCTACACCAAAGTCATATTCCTGAGGGAGCCTTTTGAAAGGCTGGTGTCCGCTTTTCGGGATAAGTTCGAGAGTCCGAACTCTTACTACCACCCGGTGTTTGGGAAGCCCATCATTTCGAGATATCGCAGCAACGCCACCCAGCAAGCTTTAAGCACTGGCGCAGGCGTAACCTTTAAGGAGTTCATCCGTTATTTGTTGGACGTGCACCGGCCAGTCGGAATGGACATCCACTGGGAGACCGTCGGCCAGCTTTGTAGCCCCTGTCTCCTGGATTACGATTTCATTGGAAAATTTGAGACTCTGGAAGAAGAGGCGAATTTTCTTTTGAGAAACATTGGAGCTCCATCCAATTTAACATTCCCTAGTTTTAAAGACAGAAACCCTAACGCAGAACGAACATCAGAGGAGATTACCAGGAGGTATTTTGCACAGTTGAATGTGACGGAGAGACAGAGAGCGTATGACTTTTACTACATGGATTATCTGATGTTCAACTATTCCAAACCGTTTAATGATTTGTACTGACGCCTTTTTATACCATAGTTACATAACAGAACTGTCAAACTTCCTGTCGGCCTGTCGTTCACGTTTTGTGATGTTATCACTTTGAATTGTTGTTTGTTTATTAAGAAATCTCCAAGTGAAATGTTAATCACACTGTATTTATCTCAGTGACTGCAGGCTGGTCCTTGCTTAATACGAACATATTAAATCTTATATTTAGTAGGCAAGCCCTCTCAAATGCTCGGTGCATTTTAACACGTTGGTGTAGGTGTCATGTTTTCTTCAGACTGCTTTGCGAGAGTGTCGGCAAATTCGTGGTTTTACGGTCAGATTATGAATATGTGATGATTACATCGTGATGTAATTCATTATGTGGAACATTCTTTAATAAGTTTAAATATATGAGTGTCTATTTATCTTTATACCATGACTATTTTTTAACAAACTGATGCTTTAGTATTTAAAGGAAGAGTTCAACCAAAAATGAAAAATTGTCTTCCCCTGAAGTTGAATTAAACTTTTGCTCTTCCTTAGAACATGAAAAAGATATTTGGAAGAATGTTTCTGAGATCTCTGGGCCTCCATAGAATACAATATAAAAATTTCATTTTTTCAAGATATTTTTAAGAATTTGCGAAAGCAAACTATTCTGAGACGCATTTGATTACCATGTCGATTCTTCTGCTATGATAGTCAACGATGTCTAAGAAATCACAGTTGATAACATTTTCCCAAATGTCTTTCTCTACAAAACCGACAAATTAAATGTTTGGAAAAAACTTGAACACATTTTTATTTTTGGTTGAACTTCAAATTCTTGTGAATGTATAAACAATTTCTATACAGTGTGTTGTCTATCACAATGTGACCTGATACGCCTATTGCCTTACTTTCACATTTTTCATCAGGAAGTTTTGCCTTCCGATTTTCTGTTTTCTGTACATCAATAAATGTTAGTAGCATCTCATAACGTCAGTTCAGCATCTCTGAGTTATTGTCTTCTGTATGTTGTAATAATGAAGTCATTATATCACACAATGTCAGTCACTGCTAAACCTAAATCTATGCCTACAGCAGTTGTGATTTGATTATTATGTTGATCGCGATGTCACTTTTCGTTTGATGTATAGGCACAACCCCAAAAAGGATTCTCTGGAAAAGTACAACATTTGCATTTCCTGAAATGATGTTAGGAATGTTCCAGGGCTGTTCTGAAGTGGTAAGGTGACTTATTTTAATTAATAAATGATTTGATGTTTTACCCAAGCATTGGAAACAAAAGCCGAAACCACCCTTACAGCAGTCAAACAGTTGATCTTTACATCTTGTCCTCCCACTCCAATAAGTCCTCTCCTGCCTCAAGCAACTGCGGCTTTTAAAGCTCCACCCCCTCGTTACCCCCCACCTTATCTAACAGCGCCTGGGGCTTTGACATCCTGTTCTCTACAATCTTCAGACTCGAAGGGCACATCAAATCAACCGCCATTAATCACGTGCAAGACAGAACAAAGAAAATTCTCATTTTTCTTCTTCAGCACTAAAATCATATTTAAAACAGGGGGAAATAAAGTGAGGATTGGGTTTTGGGGAATAGATAGTCCTGATGGCATGAGAGTAGCTAACTATTTGAAAATGAACTTACCTGAAAATGTCTGAAAGGCCTGAAAAAAAACAAGTTTAGACAAACTACATCAGCATCAGAAATGCTTCAAAGTTGTTTAATGTGAGAAGAAGGACACACTGAAAATAACATCCATGTTGCTTAGATGTCACGAAAACAAACGATTGAATAACTCAGTAAAATATTTTAAAACTATGTAATTGAGTAAAAATACATCAGATAATTTCTCTAAAATTCACATTTAATTTTTTCAAGTTTATGCTATGAAAACCAATTTATTTAACAAATATATATTTGTAATTACAGATATTTTTTTGTGAATAACAATAACATTTTCATGGACACACTACTACTAACTTACTAACAATGTTATTCAGCTGCTTTGATGCAATGTATTTAGTCTAAAGTGCTATACATTTAAAGCTGACATTACATTACATTTAGTCATTTAGCCGACACTTTTATATACAACAGGGGGTAACAAAAAAATCATAAGTTACATTAATGCCAGTCCTAGTTAGAAAAACACAACATGCGTATCAAGGGTTTTTTCTTTTAATTCTATTAGGAATATAATCAGGTTTACTAACATATAAACTATATGTATACAGTATATTTACTCAATTTCAAAGCTTTGAAATAATTAAATGTTGCAGTAGGCTGTTGCCGTGACGTGCAGCAGAGGGCGCTGTTGTTCAATCCGGTTAAACTTTGGTGGAAATAAATTCTTATAAATATTAATATTTATTAATGTAAGAATAAATGTTGCACATGGTGTCCTTTGCCATGAACGTCTCCAGGTTTCCCCAGTATAATAAAAACGTATCAGAAATATGCATATTCAATATTAATGAATACATTAATAATGAAAAGTTGGTGTAAATAAACACTTTAAATTAGACATAATTATTGCACAAGTTTGTCAGGTTCTTTATGTACTTATGTAACTGCACGACCAGAGTTTGTTGACATGATGCACATCATTTGGATAAGAATTCTCCCCCATCTCTCTTTCACAAGTCCTCCAAATGAAGGAAATGAAGTGCAGATGCCCAGGGCAACAATCTAAGCTATTTAAATCTTTAAATGTACATCTTCCTCCAGCATGGAGTAATTGAACTAACTCGGGGCTTGTTCCTTTAATTGAACAAAAAGATCTCTTCTTCCTGCTGTTCTGATGTGGGAAACTAATTTCAGCCATGGGGAAGAAAAAAGGGACTTCAAATAATTCCTGTGCACACATTTGCATGGGTAAAGAATGCAAACATCATGTGCCAATCATATTTTAACACTTAGAAAAACAACTGCATTATCATCTCACACCCCATGGAAGTTCACTTGGGTCGGCGACACATGTCACGAAATATCTACATCTGTCTGGGATCCTCATTGCGAGATGCGTTTGTCTTCAGCACACCCGAAAACTCATCACACGCGTATTAAAACGCACCAAAAACACGCACCCCCGTGCCATCCAAATGGGTGGCACGGCAGGGATGGCACGGCGCACAGGTGCCCCGTTATCCCCGCGCACATCTTTGTCCGCAAAACCGGCACCTTTCTAAACGTATAGTTCGGTATCCAATACCGACATGAAATGTTCTTGTACCCAAGCCAGCCCGGGCAGGGTTGAGCTAATTGGAGCCTAATCCTGCCCCGGGGCATCCGGAGAGCCCAGAGCAAGAATTCTTGTCTGTCCTCTGTTATTCGGGTTGGAACGCCGTGCCTTCAACGCACCCTGCACACACGAGAGAGAGAGAGAGAGAGAGAGAGAGAGAGAGAGAGAGAGAGAGAGAGAGAGAGAGAGAGAGAGAGAGAGAGAGAGAGAGAGAGAGAGAGAGGGAAAAGCGAGGACTCGATCGATCTCATGTTCTAAAAGAAGGAACATTTCCAGCCATGTCTTCCAAGGTAAGGACGCAGCCGTAGCTTTGCGTTTAAAGCGAGTTTAAGGCGCCCGGGTGGCACATCTTTGCCACCCTTTCGGACGCACTCGGAGGGAGCTCGGAGCGCTGGAGTGGGGTTGTTATTTTTGGGGGAGGAAAGTTGTTCCTAAAGGACGGGCGACCCTTCCACTGAGATCCATCCTGAAATGTTTGAAACGGTACGGTGGTCACTACATGATTTCCGACCTTTTTTTTTATTCTGCATACTGTGTGTTTTGGGCTTTTTTGGGGGGCAGGTTTAACCTTACAACTCTTAGTTATGTTTGCCACGTTTGGATGAATAGGGAATGCTTTCATGCTTGGGATGATGAAAGTGATGCCAAGGCAAAGTACTATTCGTAGTATTTATGCTTGGTTTTATACTTTGGACTATACTATGGATATTTGATGGAAAGCTTGGTATGGATATGATGTGTATATATGGAAACATGCAGAAGAAACCCTATGGGCACAATGCTTGAGGCAATTGGGACTTTGTCCATCTGTGTAAGTGGAATAGTTTGCTGGACGAAGGTCTGATCTGCTTTGCTTCATGTGGTTATTCTACCTGATTTCTAATCTAAAGATGTAAAGATCTTTAAAATCTAAAGGTCCAGTTTTTATATGTTGCATGCCATCCCGTTGCCCGGCAACGCAGCATCACCGGTTCACTCTTAGATGTTTTTTTTTCATCCCAAAACGTGGATTCATTTGCTCTCTGAAACTTTTCAAGCTGTTGGTGCCCAATATCTTTAATTGGGAGTTTACACTTCTCCTCTCGTTCCCTCTAGGTAGACACCTACAGTACCATCATCCACCTCCCCTCCCTCTCTGTGTTGCATGTTCGCTAATAAGCATCACTCCATTTCTTCCCTCCGGTTCTATGAAAAAAGGAGGGCTAAAAAAGCCTGGCACATTTTCCTAATTAGAGTCGCGGTGCTAATTCGTAAGGTAAAAACGCATCTGAAGATGTAGAGGTGATCTTGTGCGAGCTCGTAGGCCAGAAAAGCACATTTCAGACCGCCGAGATTGAAGGGGGCTGAGGGTTTGATTTGTTTCTTTGCTGTTTGTGCAGGAGGGAAGGAGTATGTCTCGGCTCTCTTTGACCCGGTCCCCCGTGTCTCCTTTGGCCACTCAGGGAATCCCGCTGCCGGCCCAGCTGACCAAATCCAATGCTCCGGTCCACATTGACGTAGGCGGGCATATGTACACCAGCAGTTTGGCCACCCTCACCAAATACCCCGACTCGAGGTAAGCAACCTGTTTGTGATGCTCGGGGATCTGTTGGCGTACGGTGGATCAGAGTGTATTTATAAAGAACAATTTATTTGGGAACTTTTCCCTTTTTTAAGCTTGTTTGTGTGTGCCAGCTAAATTTGAAATCTATCCATGTTAACAAAGGAAAATTTTACTTTCCCACAATGTAAAAACACTAATTTAAGGTGTATATCAGGATCAGTCACGATTTTATCTCTGCCACTTGTAGAGATGTGCAAGTTCTACCTGCAAGATCCTTCAGAGTCATAATCCAGTGAGGTTTGGAGATAAAGGGACACCACCTGTTAGAGATGATGTCTCGGTGTGTGTGTTTGTGAGTGAGACAGGAGAAAGTGTGCAAGCTTTGCCACATCTGTTCAGGTTAACAGAGATCGTGGCTCTCTCTGATTTATTAATGGATATGGAGCGAGAGAGCACAGAGAAGAGAGGAGGGAGGAAAATGGGGGAGGGCGAAAAGCAGGCAGCATTTTAATTGCTTTTTGGAGGAAAAAAAGGCTGAGATGAAAAACTAAGATTGCCCAGAGCTATATGGTGAAATTCTAACTGGGGGAACGGCAAGACCATATGAGAAAAAGACCACCGCCGGCACAAAAGAGGGAATTGGTTTTCTTATTAAGTGTTTTGCATCGGTTTCTAGAATGAGGGAAAGAAAGGAAAGGAAAGAACGGATGAAAGAATGAAATAGGAACATCTTTACGGAGATAAAGCTGATTTCGACAAAGAGCAGAAATAGCAGACGACATAATTCCTGACCTTATTCATGAGCTTAAATCACAAGCTTAAACGTCACATTTAAAGACTTTTGAAAGTTGTCGAAGTTGTTGTTAGTTAAGTGAGGAAATCACACACTTTATTTGCTTCGTTAACTGATTCATTCTCTGCACAGAATCAGTCGTCTGTTCAATGGAACTGAACCGATCGTTCTGGACAGCCTGAAGCAACACTATTTCATCGACAGAGACGGAGAGATATTCCGTTACATCCTGAGCTACCTGAGAACCAGCAAACTTCTCCTCCCAGATGACTTCAAGGTAGAGTGATGCATAAACACACTGAATATCCCCACAACATGTCAAAACACCGGCCTACTTTTGATAAAGAAACAGAGTCATTTTTATTTTTTTAGTAATACAGAGGTTATGGGTTTTATGTCAAGGAAAAACACATACTGTACTTATTACGAAATACAGTAGTGCTTAAAAGTGACTTCCAACTTTTTGGAAATGTTCATTTTAAGACGTTTTAAATTGACGTTTAAGGAGGCTTCATAAAAATAAATCGCCAAGTAGTTTTGTACATTTTGTACAACCTTTATATTTTGATAGTGACATAACTTTAACCACTACTTTGTGATTTAAAGTGGTACTTAAATGAAATAAAAATGAATATTCTGTCCTCATTTAATCACCCTCTTGACGTTTCAAAACCATTATTTTTTCAAACCACCAAAGGACATATTTTGAAAATGTTGGTAAAAGAAAACATTGATCCTTCTTGACATTTTTCAAAATATCCTCTTTTAAAGAAAGTCATATGGATTCAAACGTCTAAAAGATGGTAAGTAGATTTTTATTTATGGGTGAACTAACACTTTGATGAATTGCTTTGGATGAAAAAGTATGTTTCAAATTCATACATGTAAACATAATATGCAAACTAAAATAAAAATGTCATGAAATGTCTTCACCATACTTCACAACTACATGAACATAATATTAATTTGGGACGGAATTAAATATAAGGTCTGACAATTATCAGACTTAGACACAGTATGAGAGATTTTATGACTCTCACATACATGTCTGTGAATAATTTCCCTCAATAACAGCAGATAAATTGGTAAAGAACTATACCCGCCTCAGTTATAATCACATGGGTGAAAGTATTTGTGTCAATGGGATTAATTAGGGTGGGACTGACTGTTTCCGCCTCGGGCTTCCCGGCCGGCCTTCCTACACCGCATGAGACGATTTCTATGCAAAACATAAAAAATGTATAGAACAGAATAGAGGCACATCATTATTTCTATTATGCTTGCATTGCTCGAACGTATTGCTCAACAAAACCCGCCGTGTCCTGACCTGTGTGAGCGGGAAAACTGAAGCAGCGATGACTGCATGAACCGGTCGCCATGCGTGGCCTCGCGCAGCCGCAGCTGGATCCTGATCTCGCTGGGTCATGACATCAGCATATAGTGAGATTACCAAATCAATATGTGCATTACAACATGCCAACACGTTTAAAGGTTATGCAGCAGGAATAAAAGAGCACTTGTAAGTGCCAAGAGAAGTTTTGCAAGAAAAAGTTCATAGGAATATTTAATTCTTGAGGAAACTTTATTTACTGCTGTTTTATTTGGGATTTTAGGAACGGATATTAAGAGATGTGTGCAAGATAAAATGTATGAAAATGTCTTGAAATTTCATCTTAAAATTTATATTTGCTTGCTTGCTTAAAGTAATAGTTCACCCAAAAATGAAAATGATTCATTTCCTCTTGACATTTCAAACTTATATCACTTTCTTTCTTCTGATGAACCCAAAAGAAGATATTTTGAGAAATGTCTCAGTGGTTTCAGTCCATACAATATATGTCAATGGGGTCAATGTCAAGGTTCTTCAAATAATCTTCTTTTCAGAAGACAGATTGGTTCAGGGACCTTAATTTTTTTAGAACCTTGACGTCAACAGCTCTTGTGGAAGGTGACAAGATGCTTTGGTCTCCTCCCAGACGTCTGTTACATTTGTATAAATTCACATCCAGCATATTGCTTTAATAAATGCCTTTTTCACTCCCCTTCAAAAGTTCGGTCCTGAAATATATACACTGTACATAACATCCACTTTCAGTTGTCCATATGGACATGACCCGAGGACTAAATTCTCTCTCGTGTGGGCCGATGCTTTTAGATTTCCTTTCCCAAACGTGACTCACACAAGGAGCCTCTGTTAAAACATACCCAGCCCTCGCTTTAGACCTGGGAAAGAAGCTGAGCTTGTTTTTCTTTGAATTAGCAAGAGCCCGAAGGCCCGAAGTCTCTGTATCCATGTTGTCAGCACCAGTATGTGCTAAAGAAAGGGAAGAGAGGGAAAAAGAGGGAGAGAAAGAAGATAGGTCGAGGGAGGGGTGTGTCGAAGAAAACAACTCCTTTTCTTGTGGTAATTGTAAAAGCACGTTGTGTTTGAGATGGTCTGTGCTATTGTTTGTGGCATAGCCTGCAGTGGAATGAGTAAGTTTACAGGGCGGGTACGTTGTGATGAACCAGCAGAAGATCATGGTCGGATCTCACAAGGCCATCAGGCTCAAAACTAAAGTTTACTAGCATTATGAGCTAAAATGGGTTTTAATTTGTAAATGATAATAGTTAGAATAATTCAATTGTTATCATCATTTACTCTCTTGTCAAACCTGAAAAAAAAGATATTTAGAGGAAAGTTGGTATCTAAACAAAGACCCTAAGCATTGGTTTTGTGTCCAGACAGAGTGAATGGGTACCATTGTTCGGTTACCAACATTCTTCAAAATTTCTTCATTTGTTTCAGCAGAAGACAGTCAGGTTTGAAATGACTTTTAATACATAATTTATTTATGTTGAATGATTGTGTTTAGTACATGTTAATCTGTGTTAATCCATTATAGGTCACGCAAAAATGTATTTATATTTCTTCATTGACAAATGTCATTCCAAACCTGTATGACTTTGACTGTATATTGGTAACCGAACAGCATTAGCTTCATTGTAAGGACACAAAGACTTATCTTTAAATATCCTATTTAAAGATCCTATTTATTCGTGTTTCACAATAGTCAGATACAAGTCTTGAACAACATGAGAATAAATAGTGAAACAATTTTTTAATTTCATTCATTTTTATTTCTCTTATCCCTTTAACAGAGGAACCAGTCAGTACGTGCTTTAATAGAAAAACATATATTTACATTAATTAATTTATTTATTTATAAGAGTTGTTCAAACGTAAGGCCAAATACTGCCTCTCAATAAAAAGAATTTAAGACTGCCGGTAATTGTTCTTTGTTTTTATTTTCCTAAATATTTTGGTGGCACTACATGGAGATATTGGATTTTTTGGGGGTTGTTAAAGCAGGGCTGAGGCATGTTGCCATCTGCTTTAGTTGTGAATAAAAGGGTAGTGTATCTGGGGTAAAATGCTGTAGGGTAAATCAAGCCTCAGGCACACGCAGACAATCTGTGCTGTCCAACTACACTGTCTGTGTGTGAGGCAAGAGCCTCGAGGACTGTACACCCAACCAACCCCCCCCCATTCCCTGCCCTGATCCTGTCCAAAGATGGGTCAGATGAACAGAACCACTGCATGTAGTGGTCGGGGTGCATGCTATATGACATGTTCTTTCTTATCTTTGTTGTCTCTCTGTGTCTGAAATCCAATTTTAGAAAATCAAAATTCTTTTATCATTTACTCACCCTGATGTCATTCCTTTGAATGTTTTCACATCCATGTGTTGTTCCTGCAGGAGTTCCAGCTGCTGTACGAGGAGGCTCGCTACTACCAGCTGACGCCTATGGTTAAAGAGCTGGAGCGCTGGAAACAGGACCGGGAGCAGCGGCGGACGTCTCAGCCCTGCGAATGCCTTGTGGTGCGGGTGACCCCTGACCTGGGCGAGAGGATTGCCATCAGTGGGGACAAGGCCCTCATCGAAGAGATCTTCCCAGAGACAGGAGACGTCATGTGTAATTCCGTCAACGCCGGCTGGAACCAGGACCCGACACATGTTATTCGGTTTCCACTGAATGGCTACTGCAGGCTTAACTCTGTGCAGGTAAGTTGCAAGTGTTTGAAAAAAGGATGACAGAAATATTCTTATTTTTTGGGTTAACTGTTACTTAAAGCATAAGGTCTATTCGATATATAATAGCCAAAAAAACTTTATGTAAAATTTCAAAGGCCATTCACATTTATTTTGGGGTAAAACATGGACCTTAAGTCTCTAAACTGGTAATATAGCAATAATAATTGTTTTAATGTTGTCTTAACTTTTATTTAACGTTAAATGAAGAACCTTTCCTATCTGTCTCATTTTACTATTTTATATATTGGAACCTAATTGTCCAAACTCATATCTACTATATTTTTCTGAAAAATGTCCAAAAGCTCTAAAAGAGATTACAAAGTTCAATAATGTCAAAAGGGAGGGTGGCTGTATTGGTTGTCGCAGTGATGTTACCTTTTATTGATCTTTCATGAACATCCCTCATGGTGTGTTAACCTGCAACATTAGAGAGGAACTTTAAAGTACTTTTGTTTCGCCTGGTTGAGATGGGCGAGATATTTTGCATGCTGTGCAGACGTGTCCCGGAGGCCGCTTAACAGCTGCATGGCAACAAGAAGAGATGTTAGAGGGTGAGAGGTTTAGCAGACAGGTGTGGGTGAAGGTGTGGCACAACAGATGCAGAGGTGCAGTTATACCCCACGAGATGTTCTCACATACTTCACGATACAGCTTCACGAAAAGGAGCTGCAACACGCGTATCGCAACATGCCTACTGGTATACACGCATATATGCAGATGTTATAACGTCCAGTACTTTCAACCCTAGCGGCAATGCTAATGTAGGAATATACAGTCATGAAAACTAGAGGAGAAGATAGGAAAATTATATGCATAATTTATTTGTAGCTCATCCTTAAGACAAATCTCCCCGGTTGAAAAAGTGCTCCAACGTTTCGGCGCCTGCAGCATTTTAAACACACATGCTACATTTTTAATACTGTACTTTGGTTTCTTTGAACAACCTAAACTGGTTTACGCTACTTTTTACACACGGCTAATTGACTTATGTTAACTAATTAGCGCCGCTGTTAACGCAAGTGCTTCCACGGCTGATTGACGCGGGCGGATTTTTCAGCGCCGTCTCTGTCGCACGTCTCAGGTGTTCTCACAAACCCACCTACGAAATTTGAGCATATCAGAGAGAAATGACAATGGATGAGAGACATATATGAATGCAGAGTGAGAGAGACAGAGTTTGTCGAGGAGAAATTGTAGCCGTTTACTGTAAGAAATTTAAAAGTGATGCAACCATCACAGAACTGAGTGTAATGTCAAAACCATAAGCTTTTAGATATCAATGCATGAATATTTGGTGTTCTTATGTTTTCTTTACATAGTTCTACATGGGGATGTGTTTTATTAAAACACTTTTTAGATTAAACTCTAAAACGATTATAAAAATGAAATCTTTAGCAGGGTTTATTTTGACAGTAGAGTAAATAAAATCGTATTTATAGATCTTATTATATGCTTGCCTGTTGGATGTTTATTTTAAGATTGAATTGTAAACATCAAAAACTGGAATATTGAAACTTGACCAATCCATGTAATCTTCAACATTAAGTGTCCATGAATCGTACAAAAAATTGGAAAAATAAGAAAGTTCAAACTTCAAAGTCGCCTTCATTCGTTTCTGTAACCCTGATGCAATGCGGGCCTTCACACCGCTACCGCATTTCCAAACCAACGCTTTAAAACGAAATCTTTTTGAGCAAATCACCCCGTCAAAGTCTTTCATACTTCATCCCTGTATGTCGTAAGAAGCGCTCATTTCCTCTTCAAGTTTCGCCGCAGCATCCTCCTCCAAAGTGAGGATAAGGGTGGACATTTTTTCTCAGGCCCTGTGCTCCCATTTCTTCGTCTTCATTTTTTTTGCGGAGGGACTTTTATCTGGCTCAGTTGCCCCGAGCCAGAACTTTCATTTTCTTGTGAAGCACACTTGAAAGAAGTGCAGGAGTAAGTGAATACTAGAGGCGGCATGTATTGAATTTCAAAAAAATCTACAAGCGCTCGGACAGATAAAACGTTTGGTTTGCTTTGCGTTGGGTGCAGTGGGAATGACAGCGACAGCTCACGGTGAGGGATCTCTGACAGTAGCTGAGATTGGGCGTATTGGGTTTGTAATGAAAGAGCCGGGCGTCTTCGGTGCGGGGTTGTCAGTAGGGAGCCTATTCTCATTTGACTCTTCATCAAACCCCTGTAAACAGCCCAGGGGATGTCTGCTTGCTTCTTCTCATCCCGGGTGGATGGTCTGGAGTGAGAAGCGTCTGAGGGTAATGGAAGCGTGAAGTTGTTGATAGCGCTGTTACTGATATTGCACATTTGAAATGCGTCTTGATGCAACTATGTGAAGTGCTGATAGAGAGGCATAAATAGGAGTTTACTCTGAAAACTCAAACACAGTTGAACAGAGAACTTGCTCGCAAAATAACGAAAGGGACAGAATAATTTTTCAGTTTAAACTATTTGAAACATTTTATGGCACCAGAAATGCATTTAAAGGGACAGTACACCTAAAAAATATGTACCTTGAGCAACAAAAACTTTCTTTGTGTCAAAAAAAGTTTTTATCTAAATATATTTAAATCTTTTAAAATATTTCATATACAACGTTTATTTTCAACATTTTAAAATAACAGGGATGACAGTTTATGCATTTAACCTCCAAGATCAATATTCAAGATGTTCCTCAGGAAGGGATTGAAGCAGTGTTGAGGGCCTAAACAGCATGTTGTCTCACACAAAAAAATCCTGATATTCAAATACTGCAGATCTGCTGATTTGAATAAAAACATCCTTATGTTTTGTGTTCACTTATAAAGTTGACATCAGTAGTTATTTTAGGAAAAGGATTTGACCCAAAAACTATCCCTGGTTTCTTCTAGGTCCTGGAGAGGCTCTTCCAGAAAGGCTTCAGCATGGTGGCGTCATGCGGCGGAGGCGTGGACTCCTCCCAGTTCAGTGAATACATCCTGAGTCGAGAGGACAGACGGTGTCAGAGCAGCCACACACCCATCAGGATAAAACAAGAGCCTCTAGACTAGCCGGCTCTTGCACCAACCATGAACACCTCAGTCTGCTTTTGGAGAAAAGAAAAAAAAACAGCTGACAAATACGAGACATTAAATTGAGAAAATCTTCTGCGTAACTAACTTCCTAACGCAAGACTGAAATGTTAGTAAATAACTGATTAACAGATTCGTCGACAGCCCTCTCCATAAAGACTCGCTACCCAAACGAAAAGTGAGTCAGGATTTCATTCACTGGGTTGCCAGATTGTCCATCTAAATTTTTACAGCGCACATTTTGTTAGTGTAGTTGAGAATCTGAGGGTAATAACGCCATGGCATGTGCGTGAAGCAAACAACTCTCATTCGGCTAGAACGTCTCGGAAGCGCACAGACATCCGACCTCACGGGCAAAATTAACCGCACGAAATACAAAGTCTGTCCTGTGCTCAAGATCCATTTTTAATCTAGATATCTAATGTTCTCATTTTCCAGTCTCATCTATGTAAATCAGATCTTTTATGACCTACAGGTTTATTGCCGTTGTTTCGCTACATGAAGGATTGGGGAGCAGTTCTCAGAAGTCATTCGCTCGCCGTGCTTCTCTGTTCTGGCTGTGTCAATGCTTTGACTAGAGGCTACGCGGCGAAAGCAGACAGCCTGTTAATGCATTCAGAGCCGGGCAGGGAGGTTTTTTGTTCAAGCATGTCCGAAGGGGAACCTGGACTCATTTGCGAGAGCTTTTCTGATGGCATCGCTAAATCCACTACCCGATAGTACGCGAAACAACATTGGCTCTTTCTGGAGGGAGGGGGAAAAAGGCTCTGAATGTACCAAAACGGCTGTTTACTCTTGCATATAGCAACATGCGACTTCCTAAAAGTCATCGTGATTGCTTTGATGGCCGATGAAAAGTTAAGCACAGATCTCTTGTAGATATTGTCCTTTGCATCCCAAACATTTTGTTTGAAGGCAGCTTTTTTTGGACTTGGAAAATGAGATTACTGAGATTGTTAATGAATGCAACGCTCCAGGGCTCTTTGCACTGTATATCAGAGGCGCTGGTCCGACCGTCTAAAGAGAACTGGAGGATTGCTGTGTGAAAGCTCAGAGATGTTGGAGTCGGATGGGTTACGGGTCAGAGAGAAGGCCGGTCACTTTCCCACAATCCCTTTTTCTCACACTCCTCCTATCAGGGAGAACAGCGAGGGAATGGGCTTGAAAGGTTAGTTTGAGAGCTGGTAAACAGACTGAAATGCATAATGTGGTGTAAAACGATCTGTAATAGATTTGCTTTTTAAGACCGTAACATTTTAAATTGTTAAATCGGCCACGTGTTGTTTTAACCAGCATCTCCTTTTGAGGTTTGACAAATGCATTCATGTTTTTATTCTTGATCAGCAACACATTGTAGATAATGGCTCACAGCAGCTCTGCAATTCCCTAAAACGCATCTTGTGGTGCAAAGTTTTAGTTCAGAGACAAGATAATTAAACAATAGCCCTTCAGGATTCATTCAAGGGGTCACTTGTCTCTGGTGCAAAAAAGGGAATGGTTGGCCTTTACATAAACCTTAATTTAAATACTGCGCTAATGGATGTTGTGTCAAGATGTATATTGCAGTACGGTCCAAATGTATATTATTTAAATAAAACATTTTTTGTAATGGATTATTATGAATATACATCATAGTGGTCTGTCAGGCATGTGTTTATTTGAATTGTCACATTCTTTTTGTAATTGGTGTGGATAAAATGAACTTTTAATAAATTGTTGGACTTCTTTCCCTACTTTAAACCATTTAATGAATCAAGTTGAATGTTTAAGACATGCAGTTTTATTTGGCTCATTTAATCTCACTTTTGTCATTGTGGACCTGTATGACTTTCTTTTGCAGAAAATATAATTTAAAGAATGTCAGTAACTAAAAACCATCAGTCCCTATTGACTTCAATAAACACAAAGCTAATACAAGTCAATATGGGGCCAGGAGTTTTATGTTAACAACATTCTTCAAAATATAATCTAAAATAATGTACATATCAGAACACAATAAAATAAATTTAGAAGAATGTTGGTAACTAAAACATATCGGTACCCACTGTTTTCATGGACACAAAGCCAATGCAAGACAAAAGGATCACCGGGTTAACTTTTACCAACATTCCTCAAAATATCTTTGTTTCGAAAAAGAAACAGAGTAGATGATACAGAACACAAAAGATATTTGAAATTTTTTTTGTTACTTAAGTCATTCGGAGCCTTTTCTTTAACCAACATGGAAATATATTCTTTTGTGTTCTACAGAAGAAAGCCATAAAGGTTTAAAATGTCAAGGTTGTGAGTAAATGATGACAGAAAGGTCACTTTGGGGGGAACTATTCCTTAAACAGCACTCAAAAGACTGTAGAGGTGAAGTCTGTCATTTTAGAGCAATCATTATCTTTAGGTAAAGATTACCAAGACAAAAAAAAACACTTTATGTGCACCAATGACTCGTGTATATAATCACAACAAGAACAAGTAAAAATGATAAATTTACATTTCATGTTCACATATACCCTTAAAACTAAAGAGAAACTCAAGACAAATTAATAATTAGGAACTTTATTCTTTTACAAAAGTACAAATTTAATAGAGATGAGCGCTTTTTTCAAACCAACCAAACATTCAAAAACTTGTTAAATTTTGCAAAAATAGAAGTTCTAATAGATATGCTTTTTAGACAAAAGACAATCCCTTGATCAACAATACTGTTTGTACAAACATCAGCACAAACAATAAGAATTAAAACAAATTTGACCGATGGAAAATTTTGCCTCAGATCTAAAAAGGGCTCATTGCACACAGTATGAAGTTTACATTCTCCCAACAAGCGCAATCTGTTAAACATCAAAAATGCAAAGAAACGTCACTCCTACTGCATGTCAAAAGGGGCAGTATAGAAATAATCTGTATATGAGACATGAAATAATGCCCAGTGATAGACATCGACAATTTACAGTGAACATGAAACGCAAAATGTTTTGACAGAAAAGCAACATTAGTATTGTAAAACATTACTGCACTCAGTCAAACCCGCCCAATTTTTGATGTGATTTTCCTAAAATTCGTTCTGTCGTCAATAAGTTAACCAGAGATCCTGCTCCAAAACTGTCGTTCAAGCGATGCATATTAGATAATTCCATGCCATTCATGTGATTAAAAACAATGGTGCCCCAGGAGGGCCGCGTAAGGCACCATTTCACAGTATGCTTAACCCAGAAACACAAGTGAAACCGTACACACGCACACATCGTAAGCCCGCACTGCGTGTGTGAGACAAAACCGTCACTGAATTTCAAAAGCCCATCCAATAGGATGAAAAGACAGTCAGTGTTTTACAACACAGAGTTTCTTCATTTTGCATAATCAGTAACGAAAAAAAATAACATCCACACGTTCCCTCAAAGCATGATTTGAAGATACACTACTTATAAGTTACTAAAATACTCGGTGAGACTCTAAAACCATGAACTTGCATTTACATTTCCAGTGTCTATATTGCGAGTGAGGCTTTCGGTTAAAAACGTTTTTTCAAGTCCAGCCGCTACTTATATAAAATCTCGAAAACTATCCTGAAACGTAAAACCGAGTTCAAGTTAATGAATAAAAAGATCAACGTCGCTCAAAACGATGGCTCATTAATCCAAAACAAAGGGAAAGTTAAACCATTAAAGGGGGGAAGAAAGCGTGTTGTCCGCAGCCACCATGGCTTTCTTCTCATCTCCAGAATACCGACGTATGTGAAAATGTACAGCCTCTGATCACAGAGTTCATGCCACAGGTGAGTCCGAAGGCACCGACTGGAGATGAAAATGGGGGAGAGGAAGACTTGAGCGTGTTACTGAGAGTAAAGAGGGGAGGAGAGCAGGTGGGGTACCGTCTGCAAGGATGAACCCATCCATCTCTGTTATAGCACGTCTGCGTGGGCTCGGGTGCTACTTCAGGAGGGCCTTGTAGAGCAGCATGGATCTTGCTGTGGTTCGCTCCTGCTCCAAGCAGAAGATCAAGTCCCTGAGGTTGACCCGGGTGATGCGCTGACGGGCCTGCCGGACCGAGGAGGAGGAAGATGAGGTAGAGCCTGTCGCCGATCCTGTGGAACCCGCGGGACACTGCGAGGGAGTAATGAAAGAATTTGTTAGCTGCGCTGTTGGTGTTTAATAATACTTCTGACATGTAGGTTGATAAATGTGGTTTGCCAAGATTTCTGTTACAATTGAAAACCGAGAGCGAATCCTCCTGACTACAATTATGACTGGATAAGCCACATTTTAATGCAAACATTCAATCCGTATTAATTGTGTCATCATTTACTCATCCTCGTCATTCAGACTAGTACGACTTTCTTCAGCAGAAAAAGATGATAATTTGAAGAATGTTGGTAACCAAACAACAGCAGAACCCATTCACAACTTTCAATTTTGGTTGAACTATCCCTTTAATGCACTTTTTAACATGTATTTAATACATGCGAGTTCAATTTAATCAATTTGTTTTTGTTCTAACTTTTTAAAGATCGGACTGTTCTCTACTTATTTAAAAAGGCAAAAGAAAAGAAAAACGTGAAAAAAAATCACTGTATTCAAAGAGTTCTTTTTCAAACATGAACCATAAGCCTTCTGATTCTTTTTGTTACTTGTTTCAAGATCCTCAAGCTTTGTGCTTTTGTGTTTACCAGCACACCTGCCCAACATGTGATCATCTGTTCTCAGCTCCAGGCCACAGAGCCGCACCCGACGCCTCGGGCATCAGACTTTTGATCTCAAATCACTTCATCTCCAAACTCGCCTCAAACGAATGCGAGATTAAACCTACAAATGTCTCCAGACAACAACCATTAAAATAAATGGCCTGTTTATAACATATCATACTGATGAGGTTAGGGTCTCCAGCATTTGGTGAATACTAAGCATACATAAGAAGGCGCCAGACGCCCTCGGGCTGCTAAACCACGCCCTACAGAAATAACCTGGAGCTTTGCGGGCTCTATATATCGCCCTCTTACACGTCCTTACACACCCTGATGATTCGGAAAGTCTCATACACACCCAGGGCTGGCAGACTATACAATGGCATGTTTACGCGGGCAGGACGGTGTGCGGTCTTGCACGAAGATCTACACCAGTTAGATCATTATTTGAAAATTGGGTAGGTTTGACATCAGAAACC
The DNA here is from genome assembly GCA_033220385.1 of Triplophysa yarkandensis. Taxonomy (NCBI): domain Eukaryota; kingdom Metazoa; phylum Chordata; class Actinopteri; order Cypriniformes; family Nemacheilidae; genus Triplophysa; species Triplophysa yarkandensis. Next base: position 10,174,991 of record CM065677.1, on the reverse strand, counting down.
AAAATCAGAGATTAATGGCAGAATTTTAATACGTGACCACACCCAGAACACATCATTCCAGGAAGTTAAAAGGCGCTCTTGAGCTGCGCCTCAAAGCTGACCTCTGGTTATATGTTGAACCTTCTTAAAGTGATAGTTCACCCTAAAATAAAAATTGTGTCATTTACTCATGATCATCACATGGTTCATTCTTGTGCACAACACAATTTAAGATATTTATTGCATTGGTTTTATGTCCATATAATGTACGTAAATAGGTTCCATTGTTGTTCAACTACACACTTTTTTAAAATTATCTTCATTTGTGATCTGCGGAAGAAAGTAATACAGGTTATACCTTTTTTCCCTTTTTGGCAAAACAATGACTGTAAAGACAAATGTAGGAAATACTTTGACTTGATCATTGACTTCCATTATTTGTACACATTTCTCAAAATATTTGTTGTGTTCCACAGATAAAATATAGTCATACAGGTTTCACATCTTGTGGGGATGAATAAATAAGAGAATATTGCAAAGCTTCTAAAATTACGAAACACAAGTTCGCTTTAAGGTAAGTCTTAGAAAACACAAGAGAGTAAATGTTAAACAATATAAATTTTTGGTGAACTATTTCTTTAAAGAGACAAGTATGAATCTCCTCTAAATAACACAAAAGTAGATATTATGAAGAAAGGTGATAACTAACATCCATTACATTGAATTGGTTTTCTGTCCATACAATAGAACTGTATAATTGCCACTGCTGTTCAATTGCGACCATTCTTCAAAATACCTTTGGTGATGTGCTGAAAAAATTGCATATAAGTTTGGAACGAGAAGAGAGTCATAAATAATGCCACAATTCTCATAGATGGGTGAATTATTACTTTGAAGAGACACGTATGGCTTTCTTTCTTCTAAACGATAAAAAGGAAGATATTTTTGAAAAATGCTCATAACTGGCACTGCTGATTGGTTATCAACGATTTTCGAACTATCCTCTATTGTGTTTTTGTTAAAAAAAAAATAGAAACTACGTTACGCCACAATTTTCAATTTTGGGAAAACTTTCACTTTAAAGAGACATTTATGACCTCCTTCTACCAAACAGAAGAAATTTTGAAGAGCGTTGGTCACACAAATATTGACTTCTTTTAAATAGATGAATTTCTCGAATTTCACAAAATCAGCCAGTCACATGTACAGATTTTAATTTTGGGAGAACAATCCCTATGCCAAGAAACCTGTAAAGCACCATTACAGGTCAATGTGCATGTCAGGAGGGGAATAGCTAAAACTATTGATGGATTTCAGCATCTGACTTACCACAACTAAAACACAAACCCAATCAATTTGGTTACTTTCAAAATTAAAACACTATCATTCCACATCTATTTTTTTTTATAAAAACCCACTATGTATCCATCTATACTCAAACATTGAGTAAGAGACAGTTTAACTTGCACAACTCTAAACTGCAGTACAGGAAGACATGTGTGGGTGAACACGCTCGGGGCATTTTGCCACTACGCTAGTGGTGCGTTAGAGATGGAGCTTGTTAAGCCTCCATAAATGTGTAAAGATTGGATGAATATATTACAGATGTGAGCGTTATCATGCCCCAGGCAGCGACTGAGAGGTATTTTTTTTTAAAACCACATTAACCGTGGAGTGGAATGTGTAGGGTGAACAAGCTATCTTTTCCAGTGTCATTAGGGTTAAAATCTGTTGTAAACCCTTGAGTTGTGTTTGTGCGTGTCAAGTGTGTGTAGGACAGCAAACACCTCCAGAGGAACAGACTCCAAACCCTGAAGACACGAGGCAGCTTAAACGTGTAGCTTTCTGAGAGCGACGAATCGAGCAGAACGGCATAAAATGTATCCTTTAACCAAATGCGAAGCTCGTAAAACTTCAAAACGCAAGTTCGCGTGCGCATATCTATCAATGTAAAGAGACATGTATGACTTACTTTCTTCTGCAAAAAAAATATATTTTGAAGAATGTCGATTACCCACACCCAATCACTTGCATTGGTTTTGTGACCCTACAGTAAAAAGGGAAAGCGTGCCAGTGTAGATCGTTTACCAACTTCCTTTAAAATATCTTTTGTGTTCTGGGGAAGAAAGTCATACAGGTTTGGAATGATAAGAGAGTGAGTATATGATGACACATTTTTCTTTTTTGGGTGAACTTTAAAAAGAAATGTATGACTTCCATCTGCAGAACACAAAAGATATTTTTAAAAATATTGGCAAAACCATTCTCCATTTGCTTTAATTATATGTACAGGTTACTTAAAATAACTTCTTTGATGTTCCACAGCAGAATTACAGTCATACAGGTTTTAAACCTCATGGGGATGAATAAATTAAGCCAAGCTCGTAAACCTTCACTATACATGTTCGCTCCCACTTAACCATTACTTTCAAGAGACATGTATGACTTTCTCCCTTCTGCAGAACACACAAGATATTTTGAAGAATGTTGATCACCTACATTTTTTATCTTACATTGGTTTTGTGTCCTCATAATTGTAAAGAAAGAGTTTCACTGCTGATCGGTTACCAACCTTCTTCAAAATATGTAACGTTCTGCAGATTAAAATAAATGATGATCCAATTTTCCTTTTTTAGGTGAACAATCACTTTAAAGAGAAGTGTAGGACTTTCAAACAACAAAAGACTTTTGAAGAAGGTGGGCAACACCAGGCCCCATTGACTTCCATTATATGTACACATTTCTAAAAATATCGTCTTTTGTGTTCCACAGATGAAATACAGTCATACAGGTTTCAAACCTCATGGGAACGAATATATGACAGAATATTGCAAAGCTCCTAAAACTTTGAAATGCAAGTTCGCATACAAGTAAGGCTGGACAACAACCAGGAGAAAACAGGTGTCATGCTTTCGAGAAGGCATCAGCTCAAAATTACTTAAAACGGCAACCCGAAAACCCTGGGAGCTCCAGAAAGGAGAAGAAAAACACACAAGGAGAAAACATTGCTCCACCTTATTCCTCCGAATGACTGTGAGCACTTCTGGCCTCTAAAGGTTACTGAAAGCCTGAGGGTGCTGTGTGTCTGCAGCGTTTGGGGAAATGACTCGCCTTGCCTGTGCACGAACATAGCCCGGTCTCTGCAGAACTATAGCCCGGGGCTGTGCAACCCTGCTCCACTTCATTTTAACCCTACGTTACCCAGCTTTTTTGACGATGACAGTTTTTCCTGATCTTGGACCATCTAACATTGATTCCAAAACTGGATGTTAATGACAGACAAAGCGTAAACGCTTTTTATGGAGCATAAAAGGTTAAGACCTGGTCCTGGTTTGCGGTTGGATGTGTATTAAGCATGGATTCAATCTGTAAAGTGGTTGACACTACACATAATTAAAAAGTCTGGCTTTAGGGAAGGGGATTTTCTAATTAGTGAAATAGTGGCAAAGCTGCAGTTCCTTGGCCTGCAGTGATGTAGAGGAGCTGAGGGGCAGAGCTGGGATACAATCCAGGCCTAGAGCCCAGACCCAAACAGAAACATATGAGGCCTTGCGGTGTTCCATCATTACCTTAGCACATAATTAACTAGAGACAACTAAAATAAAGAAATAAATGAACGTTGATGCATTACATTAATGCATTTGGCAGACACTTTTATCCAAAGCATCTTTCATTGCATTATACATTTTTCCTTTTCTTTTTTATTCAGAGTATGTGCAATCCCTGAGATACGAACCCATGTTGCTGGTGTTGCGAGGGCCATGCTCTAACCATTGCGCCACATTACAGCTGCTATGTAGTTGCTAGGATGTTCTGACATGACCCGAACTTGGTTTGTTATATTCAGTTTGGAGAGCTCAAACAACCAAAACACTTATTCATATTGAGTTATGAAAAGCATTTTTTACATTAGTACACATCACAACTACAAAAAAATCTAATGAATATTTACAATGAAAGCTTTTTTCAGAGCTGGTGCAAAATGGAGAAAAAAACAGTAAACAAAAAAACTGTAATTTAAGGCATTGAAAGTAATTATAGTTCACTTAAGAAAAATATTCGTAAAATTAGTTTTCCTTAAAATTATATAAAATATTATCTAAAGAAAAATGAGAAGAAAGTAATACTCTATCAGAAAGAGGCATTTAGCTTATTAAAATAAATAAAGATTTAAACTATTAACAAAATATTCTTTGTTGTTAATACAAAATATTAGTATATAAAATATTAGTATTGTAAACTTATTAAACAGTACAAAATAATATATAAAAATAATATTTATATAAATACATAAATATGAAAACTAAAACATTAAAATAAAAGCTTTAACTATTAATAAAATATTATCAGTAGTAAAATTTAGCAATTCTATATAAAATAAATAACATTTATACATAAAAAATCTAATAACCATGAAATTAAGAATGGAAAAGACGCATTTAAAGGACTACCTGTATTGTATTGATATTGACTAACATTAAAGATCAAAACATACTGTTAATGCAATTACTAATATTAACAAAGACACGCTTAATTTAAAATGCTATGAATAAAACTTCATTAACACTGAAAGTTTACAATATAGAACAGTTAAAAGCTACGTCATCTTTAAGCACTAAAATAGTTATACTGTTGAATCGCAGGATCTGAATAAAAAACAACCTTTGCGTTTGTATGTTTTTCAATAAATATCTATAGTACCACCTTTTAGAATTAACTGAAGCCAAACTTTCAGAAATAATATTAACTAAACTGTCATGACCATAGCATTAATAGTCCACTGGGATTAAACACCATAGCTCAATACTCATTTTTATTGAAATCTCTTAAAATGAGTTGTCACAACCAGTAAATAATTGGCAAACATATATAAACTCTGAGCCAGAACAGACTTGAGCTTTAAAAACTTCTGAAGAGACCGTCTACAGTAATTTCATAAGTAAGGCATGAAAGCCAAACACTTAGGTCAGATGAGATACAAGCATCCTAAGATGAAACGCATCATGATTCATCCAGGTTGTGGGAGTCGGCACACCTCCTCCAGACCTTTGACTGGTACGTTCTTCAAGGTTTAACATACTTTCGATAAGTGTCTAATTTGACACTTGGAAAGCGCACGTCTGGAAAATTTGTGCGGTAAATATCTATGCTGCAGATTTACACACAGACATCCAGAAATGCAAAGCGTTCAGCACACAGCATATCCTTCTTCAGCTCGCTTTCTCCGCATTCTGTACAAAGAGCCTGGACGCTCCAGGCAGCACTTGCGGGAGAAAGAACATACTGCCTACATCTGCCTGCAATTCAAACAGCTCTCCCACATTGTGCTGGTTGTATTAAAAAAGCACTTGTCAACAGCTTATTTGGCTACAAGGTACACATAAAGCTCAGGGGCGATGCTATACAAATATACAAAGTAGCTCGACAAAGATTGGTCTTTTAAAGGCTATTAAGTTCATAAGGCAAAAATACTACTCTATTAATGTTGATTGTCTGGAGAACGTCTACATCGGCAAACCTTTGAAGTCTGACAATTTGTAACATTTAGAAAATGTTTGCAATGGACTCAAGTTAACACAATGATTCCGTTATATTGCAACAATATAAACGGCAAACACAAGCTAACGTTGGATAAACAAAATGTGTAAGGCAAAAGCATGAGCTGTAATGGTAGCTGAAGGGCTTGAGGGAATCAGGAGGGTGAGCTGAAATGGTGCCAATACCCCTCGGGCTCCGACATACACAGAGGGTCATTGAGGTAATATGAAACAGATTATTTACACAACTAACCAGAGATCTGTGAGAGTAAGGGAGAAGAAAAAGTAAAATTCAAAATGCAGGAAATTCTTGACCACAGTTTACATAAGAATAATTGACTAAATGTACAACATGGCATGTGGGAGAAATGAGAAAAACCATGATTATAATTAAGGAAACACACATAGGAAGTATATATAGTAGGAAATGACGCACTGACATGTATATGTATACAGTATTTGAGAAAATGTATGACTGTTTGTACAACATATGACGAAATCTACTACCTGATGCATGTAATATTTTATATATAAAACAAATACAATCCACGACCACAGGGAATCCACAAACATTATTCACTGTCAAAAATAGTAAAGCTACAATCTCTCACTTTCTATTGACATTCAAATATAAACATAAAATTGCTGTTTACGATGAACTGAAATCAAATTTAAGTAAACATAATTTTTAAAACTTAAACTAACAAAAAGTTCAGATTGCAATTTTAAAGCCTTAATATCGCCATCTGCAGGTAACGTATATGCACATGCTGCTGACGCTAACCTGACTTTTACTGCTTTATCCAACTTGATATCACCCGTAGCTACAAGTTAAGGGGGCTACATGCTTTTGGTAAGGTCTAAGCAAATGTGTTTGAGCATTTGCATCTAAAACTTAATTCATTCATGCAAGGTTGTGACATGTTCCAACTGATGAAATGGACTGTGAATTCACTAAATGTGAGAAAGGACAGGGAGAGAGAGAAAGAGAGCGACTTGAATTTAATATTTCATGATTGCCTGAAGGATTTTTCACAGATCAATGTGACTCTGTACCCAAGCCAGTGTCAGCCAGAGAGCGTCAGAGGAAAGCAACAGAGAGTGAGCATAGTTGAAAGTACAAGATATACAGAGCAAAAGACAGAGAAAAGATTTGGAGAAGGACGGGCATAACAAAAAGAAATCAAAAACGAGAGAAAGAAAGTGACAGTGAAAGAAAGATTTGGCTCATCGGTTCAGGAGAATGTTAGTGTGGCTAACACCAGTGTGTGTGTTTGCTCCATGAGAGATACACCCTCTACTGGCTTCATGGCTACGGGCCACGCTCGAGGCACACATTACCTCCGTTAATGGGTTTCCATTTGAGCAGCAGAAAGGAAGCCAATAACCTATCCACACTAATGGATTAGTCTACATGTAGGCAACCTCTGCAGCTAATCTTGGACCAACTGTTTTCTTTCTTCACAAAACAAACAGAGGAAACAAAGGATTTGACTGTATTATGGTTGAAAACGTTGTGTTGGTTGGGCCAAATTAATGAAAAATAAGGTTAAAGTACGTTCCCAAAAAGATTAAGACTCAAAAAAAACAAAAAAACTAAGATCAGTTCACCTTAAAATCAGAATTCTATCTTCATTTTCTCACCCATTTCTTATGCAGAAGACAAAAGAAGATATTTTGAAAAATCTTGGTAACCAAAGACATTGGCCCCATTAACTTCCATTGGAAACCAGAAGTCTAAATACACATACCAAGTTTAATATACAAAAAATGTTTCATGAAGAACAGCCAATACGAGTCAAGAATAGATGGGGACTCCTTTAAAGTTCTTTAAAAAGCATTTGAGGGTCAGACCTTAAAAAGTTGTTTGATAAATTGAAAAAGAAAACCTATCTGTAAATTCTAGTCAAAAGATGACTGAAGCTTAACAAATATAATGTTAATTATATTTCCACATTTTTTGATGAGTGAGTAGGTGTCCCTTAAACTTTTAACTGGTAGTGTATGGACACAAAACTTCTAAAGCATTTCTCAAAATTTCTTCTGTGTTCAACAGAAGAAAAAGCCTTAAAGAGGTTTTAAACCACAAAATGTATGCCTATAAAAAGCTTTTCATTGAAAAAGGGCGATGACTGCTCTCACTCAAGCTAACTTTTAGGAAATGTGGAAGGAACTTGGTGAGGAGTGTTGTCCTTCCATGGCCATCGCCAACCAATAAACTTAGTATCTTAATAAGCGAACATTAACAAGGGAGGTAATTAATATCTAAGATGGGCATCTTTAAACTGCCGAGGGCTTGACTTTGTTGACGAAGACGAATACTTTTTCATTGATGTGGGCGAAATAGAGGGGCATCATTATGAGCTGACAATAAACATGGGCATACATTCTAAAAGAGATGATGGCTGGAAACGCACGTCTTTGACGGTTATTGTACTAGGGGATATTATTCAAACCAATTGTGGAGCAGCTCATTCTTTTCGCCAAACAGCACAATCTTCATTAGCTGGGACAGGTAAAGAAAGTGGGAGGTGTTGCGATGGTTTTCAAATGGCATTCCACAAACAAACAGACAATTCATGACTCCTGGGAAACACAAACACTCATTGCAGTATGAAGTTCAATCATTTTAGCACATAAAACAAGATAAATTAAGGAGATTGTGAGAGTGTGTATGTTTGAAAGCAAGAATATATGTTATGTCTGGCTTTCAGAAATCGCATCCAGAAGCAACAAAAAGATGCATAGATGCTTAACCTAATGCAAGAAACACACGGACCCCAGGGCAACAGAAGAAGTAATATAGTCTGACGAGCCATGTTCCTTCTATTTTTCTACATTCAGACAGGTATAGGTTTAGACATTACTTTCTTAATCTGATCGCCATTGAACTTTCATGTAAAGTTCCAAAGCACACAATGGGTAGCATCTCAAAGCCTATTTTTTGAGAACTACGCAATATTTAAGGTTTGATGCAGTTCTGCCTTAATTTTAATTTGGCCAAACACTGGATGGGATTGGCTGTATTGTGCACTGTAAATTACATTACAGCGAACGTATTATAAACCATTACACATAACATGCTGACATCAAGGCAAAATCTATTAAGTGCAGTCCACACAGATTATTTAGAAAAAATTAAATTACTTTTTTTTAATAAGTAATAATTAATCTGTAAAAGCTGTTAAATGAATTGCATAAAATGTATTACATTAGTTTAAATATCTATTACTACAAGTCATTAAAAAAAAAGTAAAAGACAGTCTAATTTCAGTTTGCAAGAAATTCAATCTGGAAAATTTCTTGTATAGACCTTTTTGCATTACCTTTAAATAGCCATTACTAGAAGAAATGGAATAATGGAAAAATGCCTGTAAATTTATTCCTGAAAATTTCTGGCATTACTTTGAAAGAACTACTATTTATAACTATTATTTATAATGCTACAAATAATAAAAATGGTCAAACCCTGTAAATGTAATCTGTAAAATGTAATGTCTTGCATTGTTTTGTAGTAGTTTTAAAAGTAATTTAAAATTATAAAAAAATCTTTTTACTTTTTTTACCCAAAACATCTTCATGAACACAAAAACACATAATTTCATAATATTTCATGCAGTGTAAAAATATTTTTATGTACACTTAAAACATAATATGCCTGAAATCAGCTAAAAAAATTTCAATTTCAATAATCTAAATACACAAAGACTGTAAAATGTTCCCATCAAAAATGTTCTTCTGACACTACAACTGGCCCATATAAAAATGACCTGCTCACCACGATTGATAAAAAAATGACTTGTATCAATACAAAGTTATAACAAGCACACATCACTCTACAAAGTCCAGCTGCAAACAAAGACTTAACTCTTCTCAAAATAGTGGCCCGGGGTCAGAATGTGGCAAATTTTGGCATTGCGTATTCCACGCAACCCTTATGAACAGATAACAGACTCTTCATGCTGCTCCTTATCGTGTCAAAACACATGCAGATAACTCACAGATAGCACACGCAAGTCTCATTGCAGCGGCGCGTGACAAGTCAACCTGCAGCATTAGCCACAGGATACATAAGAGAATCTGTTCGAATGTAACTGAACTTTTAAAAATGGGAACAACGTGGATCCAGACAGATTGGAAGGTGATGTAAAGATGGAACTTGAGGCAATACCAATCACAAGTCATCTTTTAACCTGCTGCATTTTGACATCACACATGACATCTTCTGGTTTTTGATATCAATAACGGTACACCTGTATCATCTAAAATTGATCACAAATTATATTTCAGAACAGTAATAATTATTTCCTTTCAGTTATCAACTGGTCTTTAAATGGTGCACCGTTCCTTTAAGAAAAAGCTCAGAATACTATCGCGAATCACAGCAAAGAGCGTTGGTAGTGCTCATTACCAGCTACACATTTCAATCTGACTTTGGTATTCCGTGTTTGCCCTATCTTCCCCCTTCCCTCCCCCCATTCGGCTTTGCCCTCCGGCCGATCTGGCAGAGGGGGAGATTTTAATTGTGGCTATAGAACTCTGCACGGTTCTTTGCCTGTGAGCGAGCCCTCACTTCAGTGAGTGAGAGCTTGCTTTAGTGATATTGGGTCCGGTCCATCCCTTCGGGCTGCTTTTAATGGCCCTTTCCTCTCTTTCATAGCCGGCCTGAGATTGTTTTCCATGCAATGCCTGTTAATTCTGCTGCAGGGAAGGGCAACTGTATATCCATTTTCCTTTCTGCACGAGAGATACATTTCTTTCTCTCTTTTTCTCACAATACTCGCCTTTAAAAGGCTGATTGCAAGGCAACATGCTACACTTATTGAATGTGTTCAAAGTAAAAAACACACTTACATCAACTTCAAGAAAAAATGCTAAGATGTACACCAGTCTTTGGTACAAAACCAGAAGCATTCCTCTTTTTCCACATGGTTTGTTTCTTAATCCCATCATTCTGTACGACCCCCTGGGGGTCCAAACTGGGATGAACATGTTAATTTAGGCCGGGTATGTAAGGATGGCTCAACTCTGAACCCTCGTGTGCGTGAGCCACACTTGCGTTTAGTCTGGTATGCAGACCCACAGGATCTCACCGGCCTTTATTACAGCGTGGCCCAAAACTTGCCCTTCAGAAATGTCCTCATCAAACACCCTTGTGACTAATCTACCCCCAGGCTGCCCCGTAGGGCCAGCCCCTGGCCTAAGCGCTTCATCAACCAAGAGACAGACGGACTAGCAGTCAAACATAACCTGCCCCGAGGGTAATGGGCTAGACATTGGGCACCCGAAAACGGCACTCTTCCCTGCAAACAAGAACCAAATAACTTTATCGCCATCTACATTGTCTGCGTCTAGCCTCAAAATGACACCACGGGAGACTTGTATTAAGAGCCAAACACAAGGTATTTTGCTGTCAGGGTGCGGGGGCAGGGGAAAGAATGACTGGAGCAATTATGACATGGCTGCCTCATGCCTAGGGCCATGGCACCCTTTAGGCGCATTGCTGTGGAGATGAAATCTCTGACTGGACCCTTCAGAGTAGGCCCAGCCACGGGCCCCTGGGCAAGGACCGACCCCTTTAGAAAAGTCACATTCACTTCGCTCTGTATCGAGAGGGATGGAGTGCGAGCGAGTTGGGAGGGGTAAGCGCCGACGGCGCTGTTGGGTTGAATGTGAAAGACAGAAATGATGGGTTGAGAATGAAGAGAGAAGACATCTTGCCTTCCTTAAAGACGTGTTAGATGCAAAACTATCGTACCTAAGATGCTGCATATGCTTCTGGTTCTTTCCAAAACAAAGCATTCTGGGCGGTGTTTGCGCATTTGTTTTGGACATGGTTTATGGGTAGATGAACGTAATCTATGGTGAAAGAGGTCAGCAGAGCATTCATAGAGCAGAAATAATGCTTTTATTTGGTTATTTATGCTCTCCATAAAGGGACAAGGAAAGATCTAAGCGGGTCATTAAAATACAGCCCCTACTGTTATTGTTAATAGCGGTAACGATTACTTGTGCGTGATATTGTCTGACACATTTCTTTTGATAATCCGCCACGGGCAGCCGAGCGTGAAGTTTTTGTGTAAAAACGAAACGACACCAAGCGCATGAGTTGTTAAATTAACACATTTTAAACACAAACAAACACTTCATTGATTCTAACATATAGAAAAAAAATCTAATAAAAAAATGACTTGTTAATCATTTTTGTTTACTGGTTTTCAGAGTCGTTAAAAATGTATTATTGTTTATGAATCAAAAGACTACATTTTGGTTACAAATTTGCATCAAACCACATGACGGTTCATTTAAACCGGGGATTCTTGGTCTTACCTCTGCTCCCGATGATGCCCCTGGGGAGTCAAGCTTGCGTTTCTTGCGGGGTCCAATGGCAGCCAGGGCTGTAAGGTTGGCGTCCCGTTGTCTCATCTGGGCCAGTTCTTGCTGCTGCATCTGAATAACAAGAATATTAAAACACTATTAACTAAAAAAAGCTATAAGAATTTAAAGCAAATTGGATCTAATATTTAGCACAAAAAAAAAAAACAGCAAAGAAAATGCAAATCTATACACAAAACACAAAAGTAGATACTTTTTTTGAAGAATGTTGTTAACCAAACAACATTGCCCTCCATTGCGGGACACAAAACTATCAAGAAATTTCATAAAATAGCTTTTGTTTTTTGTAACAGCAGAGTGAAATACAAGTTTAATTTGACATCAAGACAAATGTATATTGACAGTATTTCTATACTGTCAATAGATATACTTGTAGAGAGTATATTAGTATTTGTCTCTCTTCAAAAATCTAAAACAGCCTTAAAAGAGTGTTTAGATTAAGTAGTTTTGATTGAATAAATTGAATTACATTTTTCAGTTAAAACAATCCCAAGGGGCCTTGAAAAATCATCACAGACATCTTACATATCACTCTATCAATACATATGAAACAAGCAAAGAATATATTGTGGATATCTTTCAATAAAAAGCTCTCAAATAAGTATTACGGTGTATCACATTGCCGTACTTGAATTATCATTTTCAAATATTTGTAAGCTGTGTATTTCACATTCATTCCAAACTGCCCCGAAGAGCTCTATGGAGCAAATAAAGCTTCGAACATCACGCGGAGCTTCAATGCAGCAAATAACTCTGAGCTTTTGCCGTATCTGGATGCTTAATTCAATTTCTTTTCACGAGGGAATGAGGGAGAAAGTGAGTGTGTGAGTGTGAGAGAATGAGAGAGCGAGCGATTTTCAAAAAGCACAGCCTGCAGGTAAAGTCATCTCACCCTAGCAGGCAGTGACAGAGCCAGCCAGGCCGGAAGGGGATGATGAGGAGGGGGGCTGCGCGTCCTCTGTTCCCTAGCTTCGAGTGAATGCTGCTGGGCACAGAACTCGAAGAGCCCTCACCTCTCCTCGCACCACTGTTGCCACAAACTCGTAAAAACACTAGCAGCAAGAACTTCTATTATAAAATGCGTAGTTACAGAGGATGCCGAGTTGAGATTTTAAAGTGACAGCACAACCAGAATTTTAATTCATCACTTGCTAAACATTACGTTTTTCCTAACCTGCATCATGACCTCCAACAACCTCAGTCACAATTTACTTTCTTTACAGCTTTTTAATTGTACAGTAAACACAAATAGTAGGTCAATATTTCCCTTAGTGTTTCATTCAAAGGGATAGATCACTCTAAAAAATAAAAATTATTTTGTAAAACAAAAACTAAGCTATTTCGAAAAAGGTTTGTACTTAATAGTTTTAAAAGGGAATGAATTGACTCTGGAAAAGTGAATGGTGACTGAAGTCTAAATCATATACTTACACTCTTTTGCAGAACACAAAAGAAGCTATTTTGAAGAATGTTCCTACTAAACAACAGTAACTATTGATTTCCATTGTAAGGAAAAAACTCATGCAAGTCGATGGGCACTGTTATTTGCTGAGTAACATTCTTCAAAACACATTATGTGTTTCTACACATTACGGTTTAAAATGACAGAAGGGTGAATAAATGTTTTATTTTAAGGGTGAACTATCACTTTAAGTAAGTAGGACATGTGGAATTTGAGGTGAGTCGTTCCATCTGAGACTTCACAGTTTCCTTATTTTAAGCAGAATTGACAAAGAATAAAACACAATATTACATTTTTGTTTATATCTTTCATTGTCTGCATTTTGTCACTTGAGCTGCTAAAACCAAATTGTCTTCCTCCTGCCCCCTCACAAACCCAAACTAAATAATGTAATGAACAGTAGAGAAATTGACAAACCCCTAATTCAAGGCAACGTTTACATGCTAATTAAGTCAGGGTAATGCTAATCCAAAGGGAAGTCGTGCACATTGCATGGACACGCATGGATGCCCCGGAGAGACCGGCATGACACGCAAACACGCCCCGTGTGACTGCTGCATGTCGGTGATCTGGTGCAATGAACTTTCACCTGACCCCAACAGCTACGAAGGGAATGCCGATGGACACAAAAAAGAATCGCTAAGAGTTGGGAGGGGTGGGGCGAATCTTTGAAGTAATGTGAGGTAAGGAGGCCTTATGTGGACAGTTCGGGTACTCCATTAACGTTAAACGGAGGGTTCAGGGCTGCTCTGTGTCACCACTGATCTGCTTTCACAGCCTGCGGCCAAAGAGCGAACTGGCGTTCCTATCAGTTTATTTGATCGGGAGTGAAAGGGGAACCTAGTTATGCCATATGTAATCCAGAGCTCTGCAGCTCCACATAATCACCGTTTAATGACTGACCTCAATCACAAAACCTGCTGCTCATCTTTCTATCACATTCCTTCGTTGTGGTGAATATAGATAGGAAAATGTATTCAATACACATTGGTGCTCAGTGATCAGAATATTAACATGATACTCAGTTTACAGTATATATCTTTTATCAAAAATGATAAAACAACACTTAAAGCAACCCCATTTGTCCCAACTTCACAAACTAGGTAAAATATTACTTTGAAGTACCAGAAGTAGATATTTATCAAAATTCGCTCACCTGCCTGTCTGTTTGTCTGCAAAAGAGAGACAAAAAAGGCAGCAGAGAGAGAGAAAAACATGTAGTCTGTAATCACTTACAAAGGTCAAGCGAGAGAGAGAGCGAGCGAGAAAGTGAGCCTGCCGGCCGTGCTCTCCATCTCTATTGATCCTTATCTGCAGTTCAGCCTACCAGAATGACTCGCCCGAGAGAAACGCCTCAATAACCGAGCAGGTTGATGGCCAATGTAGGGGTTCAATTAGGCCAAGGACATGAGAAAACACCAACACGATTTCTGATCCTAATTCCATTACTACTCCCAGAGCCTTTGATATGCTGAATTTCAGCTGCCAAGTTTTTTTTCGGGCGTGAGTGGCAGTTTAGGGCTCTGGGGTGTTCGAAGGATCTATCACCTCTGAGAACTCCATATTAAAAAGGTGAAGAATGCAGCATAAACGCTAAATAATGATCCAACATAACAATCCAAGAAAGCAAGGCTGCAGAGGAAGTTTGCAAGTGTTTTGACATTTAACTTGCAATGGATTATGTATGGAAGTGTGGTTTTGAAATGATGTTGTTGATTGGTAAGAAGAAGGTGATAAATTGACCGATGCAGTGTACAGATAAAGATATGAGGAACCACCTTCTGTTCAAGTAAGTGTTAAGTGTATTGTAGGAAACTGAATTGGATTCTTCAGAAAACTTTGTTAAAGTTCACCAAATTTTTTTTATTCTGTCATCATTTATTCACAATCTTGTCACTTAAAAAAGGCTGATCTTTCTTTGTTCTGCCGAACAAAAAAAGATATTTTGAAGAAAGTTTTTAAGTAAACAGCAATCGCGCCCATTCACTCCTATCGTATAGACAAAAAAGTAATGCAAGCAAATGGGTGCCAGTTATCAGCATTCATTAATATATCTTTTATGTTCTATGGATGATGAGAGAACTTTCCATTTTGGGTAAACCATCACTTTGGGATTGATGCCTACTTAAAGGGCAAGTACACTCAAAAATGAAAAAAGTTGAACCAGTTTGAAATGACAACTGTGTAGGTAAATGATGACAATATTTTTCATTTATTTCTATTACTTTAATAAAAAATACATAGAGTTTGAGCTAAGTGGCTTTAATAACTTTATAAAAGTCTGTTGCTAATATATTAAATTAAATAAATATTCATTATTTTTTATTTCCCCTCCAGAAAATAAGAAAAATAGCTTGGTTATTTTTTAACCCAATAAAATCACCCTCCACTGTGGGGCAAATAATAATAAATAATAATCTAAAAGCAAGCACAACGCTAGTGGCTTAAACCCTCAAGCCTGGCGAGAGGGCGCAAAAATGAAAAAGAAGAGAGGAGAAGAAAAAAGAGAGCAAGAAGCTATCAAGGCTTCAAGACAGGCCAGGCTGCCATTCTGCTTTGGGGCATAACAGACAAATTAATATATAGAACGCTGATATTCAGTGTTTCTCATTACTAGCCTACTTAGCCATACAGCTATCTGCAAAAAAAAATAAGATGATATGAAGCAAGACCAAAGAAGCCTTCAAGAAGTGCATGTCTTTCTCCATAACGATTCACCCCCAAGGTAAGAAAAACAACAGTGCTGAAACAAACAATATAACCACGGCAACAGAGACAATGGGCTCTGCGGCTCTTCATTTGAATAAAACATGTCTTCTATGATCGCAGGGTTCAGTAAAGATCCACTTTGACGGATGAGTTTCAACAGTGGTTCTCAATACAAACAAAGACATATGGTGATATTGTGACATATGGTGTGTAAACTGGTGCATTTAAGGAAGGGGAGGAAAATGCTAGCACTGGCATGTGTTCTTGTCTATATTTGGAGCAATCGCAGTGACTTCGTAACATTTATTCAGTTTGATATTTCAATTACTTTAGGCAATGGAGAACTTCCTTCAAACATAAATAAATAAACCAAAATAAATTGAACGTTTATTAAGTTCAGCACAAAACTAACAATTTTGTAATCATTTACTCATCCTGATGCATTAATAATAAACAGGAAAACTTTTTTCATTTTTGTGCCACAGAAAGATATTTTGGAGCAGCTTTTGGACCGAATGATGACAGAAATCTGAATAATATTTCTCCAAGCAAGGAAGGAACGGCAGATCAAAATCTCTCAACATTCAGTTAAATAAAACAAGACACTTTCTAGTCTATCAAAGTATGAGTCGTTTTGCTTCCATTGCCATTAAATATGATGAAAATTCATAGTTTTTGAATTTCCATCCCCCCTATTAGACTCGGCATGTCAGAGGGGGTGTGACGACTGACATGTGAGGGGAATGATGACTACCCCTCCTTGCTAATAAACTTGTTACGAGGCGTACAGGATCATTTGTCTTAATGTCAGACTAAATGATGTCACGCTCATAGCGAGGCCATAATGATGAAAAATGCACACAAACCACGTTTATTTGTTCAATTAAACAGTCCACCGTAAAGCTCACCTCTTTAGCTTTTTGTTTGAGCCGGGCTTGTTCGGGATCTTCTTGCCTTGAGCGACTCTGTAAGCAAAGAGAAGACTTAGGAAATACTGAAAACCATCATGTATCATTCTTTGACATTATAACATAATAATTGCATTGAAAAAAATTCTTACAACCATTCCAAAAATCGCAAACGTTCTACAGAAATAGTTCACCCAAAAATTACAATTCTTTGATGAACTACAAGTTGCTCTAAACCTTCAAAAATTCCTTACACAGAGAAAGATATTTGGATAAATTAACAAACTATTGTTATTGGACCCCATTGACTACCACAGTAAAAAAAGAGGTAGACAAAATTACACCAGAACTTCTTGCTGTATATCTCACGTTGTGTTAAACAGAAGCACAACAAATTATAAAGTTTAATTTATAAAATATTTGTCCTACTATGGAAGTTAATTGGGTGCAAGAATTATTTGGTAGCAAATATTCTTCAAAATTTCTTTGTGTTCATTAGAAAAAAATACATACAGATTTGAAACAACTCAAAGAAGAGTAATGAAGTGTCACCCAACAACCAACCATGTTAAGAATTGTTGCCAAAAGTTTGAGAATCCAATTTTATTCTGACTCTTCCTTGAACTTGTTGTAAATTTGAAGCAAAAGCCTTCAAACAGGCAAACTAATATTTCTACTAACTATAGGTACACGGTGAGTTTCACTTAAATAGGTCAATTTACACCCCAACAATATTTATAGAAAGGCAACAGGAGAACAATAATTTTAAGGCAGACGTCTCAATTAGCCGACTGCATTAATTAGGAACAGGACGGCGCTGCATTGGGAATCGAAAGGCGTTGAGAGCCTTCGGAGCGGGAAATCATCGGCGTCACCATTGCTTGTCGTTTAAATCTACTAATTACCTCGGCTTTCATGTTGCCATGTCCGTCTCTTGTGGGGAATTAAAACACCCCCATCATATCTTTAGGAAGAAACTTCAAGGGAGAGCAGTGCATGTTGGTAAGTTGCTAGAAGCCATTTGTCGCTGTTTGAGTTGCTTTACAGATTTTGGAAAATAAGTAAAACGCAGGTTCTAAAACAACCTATAGGGAAGTAATCTGATTGGCTGCGGTTAACCTAAATGCTGGAACAATGTATAAATGGCAGAAATATTTTCTTAATAGTTAACAAGGAAAATTTACAGTTAAATACAGCAAAGCACTTACAAGTTTGCAATAAATAATAAAATACCCTGTAAATTAGAGCAATTTATTGTAATTAAATTTCAATTTTGGCATCAATCTATTTTGAAAACAGAATAGCCGAGTTAAAACAATATTTGAGCCACAATCGGTTTTGCAAGGACTCTCTCATTTATCTATGTATACACTTATTGTATTATTTTACATGATGTATTATTTACTTATAATAATAACTAACAAACAATATAATATATTAATAAAGTTTACCATATTTATTGCCAAAGATATGTTTTCAAAAGTTATATTTAGTTATTTATTCATTGATTGTTACGAATGTTTCCAATATTAGTTAAGTAAACATGTTAAATAAGTACTCTCAATATTGCCTGAAATAATCCTGATTAAAATTTATTTAATAATCAAGCAGCCTTACTTTAAATGACAATAGTTTAAGAATTTTTTATGGACTTTATCCACTTTAATTACGTCAATAACAACAATTTAAATGCAGCTGAATCATTGTAAATGCAATTTTTCTGTTATTCATTTAATAAAGCACTAGCAACAAGTCATTTGTTCGATCCTAAGAGAACCTCTGTGCCGATAATGTATAGCTTGAAGTCACTTTGTAAAGGCAAAGCTAAATTATTGTGTGCTTGTCGATAAAGCTAAACTTCTTGAATCCTGCATAATTTTCTTGAACATCTAATTCACATATTGTCCTTCGCAGCCAACAGAGCTGTTTCGGAAAGCCATGTTGGCGTGACTGGGGCATAAAGGTAAAGAAAGTGAGGCCAACAAACTCAGTGAGTGAGATGGTGACACTTTCTTAAAATGAAACAAGGACTTTGAGGCAAATTTTAAACATCCTCTCTTGCTCCCTAACAGAAGACTCATTCCATTCCGCTTATGTACTTCAGTCCGGGCAACAGTACAATCAAATCAACTCCAGTCTGGATAAATCCCTCTGGCTTCGCCATTACCGCAATTTGCCACAGTATGAAGCTGAGTGCAATCTTGTGTCTTAATGACACACTGCTTTTTCTCTCCGAGGCATAAAAACATAACCGGTTCCTTCCACAGAGGAGCCAAAAACGTGCTGGAAAAGCCAGTGTTTATTGGCATAGAGCTGATGTTGAATAGGGATGGGACATCAATAACCGAATGTGAAAATGCTTTAGAATGAGGGTTAGTAATGTGCAACTGATTTTAAATACTGGAACTGAAACAGTCTTGGTTTTTTTCAAGACCTACACTCTTCAACCAATCAAAATGGTTTGGGGTGGGATTTACAGGGGACAGCTTCCTTAATCTCAATCAGTTTAATGGCGGATTTGTACAAAGATTATTCTTGAGTTCCCTCTTTTGAGAAGTTGTTGTTTTTAGACCATAACAGCTAAGTGTATTTTATTATTTAAGTTGTTGCTTTTAACAGTTTCTGTGGCTTTTTACACACAAGGCAATGCTGTTTAGCTTTGTTAACAAGATGGTAATTGAAACTGATCTGACTAAATTCATGATAAGAGGCATGATCTTTCTGGGCAACATGTGCCAATTTTGCTGTCGAATGACAACACAGGAACTTCTGGCACAAACATTAAGTTTTTCTGAAGGAGGGACTTGGAACAAGGAATTATCAGCCGTTTTTATGACAGTGAAAAAAACGTTACAGTTAGTAAATTGTGTGAAAAATAAGTTACGAGCGAAACATTAAAACATGTTATATTGCACACTGTAAACACAATAAAAGCTTTAAAAAACATGAATAACGGGACCTTTAATTATTTTTGACATGACAATCACAGTTTTTAATTTGTCTTGTCATGCCGTCAATCTTTCACATCGCTGTTTATGACTATCGCATCCCCAAGTTCGTTGGAAATTCAAAAGACACTAGATTGTAAGCCACGGCCGCCCCCCTCCAACCTACTTTAGCGGCTTTCATCAGAATCTCCCTCTCCTCATCGTCTTTTCTCTGCTTCTCCATCTTCTCCAGGTGCTCAAAGAACTTCAGCTGGGTCCTCACATCAGACGCCTGCTCGTACAGCTCCTCATCCTGCGGAGAAAGTAAGAGTCAAAACACTGAACTCCTCATCAACATGTTCATCTGTTCACCTTGACGTTGTTAACGTAACTTTTCCCTGCTCTGCTAAAGTTTTACATAAAAATGAAAGTGAAATTAGTAGGTCACCCACATCTAATGGGATAATTGTGTGTTTCACAGGGTTTCTCTGAGGCAAGCCTGACTCGTTTCCCTGCGAACGCTGTTCTAGCGATGCAGGTAAAAAGCTGCATGAGGCGGAGGACAAAAGCTGAGCCGCACGCATGCGGGAACCCACACGTTTCGTGCACTTCTGACGGTATAGCCTATTAGCAGCAGGAACGGCACTGCTCCTCTCATCTCTTCTGGAGCTTTTTTTTTGCGCTGAGGCTCTGCCTTCCTAGCAGGGCCAACTATTCCAGTTTTTATTTAAGTTCAGCTTGTTTCGCTCTGATCTTAACAGGCTGACTTCACTGGGGGGTTTTTACTAGATGGGAACAAATCACAAAATGACAACATATTCACTTGATTTTTCAATTTATAATAGAAAGTACTTTATTTCTGCAATACAAGGGTAACAAAACTGAGTTGGTGAAGGGGATCCCCACGAAAACCAATTTTTTTTAACCGCAATTAAAGAGAATAGATTGATGTCTGTGTGGGCATGTTTACTTCTTTATAAAAAACACACACACACACACACACACACACGCACGCACGCACACACACACACACACACAGCAAAATGATTAGGCAAGATTATTTTTTTTTAAAGATTAATTTTCTTGGTCAATGAAAATGTAGCAAAAGTGAAGGTGCAAAGTGAACTTTTGGCTTTCTTAAGAGAATATGCAAATGTACACAATTATTAGGCATCTATTAGTTTGCAGAATTATTATACAATAACATGAAAAACAAAGATTTTCCAATCTCACTTTACTTTTTTACTGTTAAGGAAGAAAAATAAACAAACTCGATGTACAATAAAAAGATTTCTGAAATTGTTAAAAAGCCTCTGTGATCAATATATCCACCTTTTTCGATAACAGTTTCAAGCCTTCTATTCACAGAGTCAATCAGTTTCTTGATCTGGTCAGAATCAACTTTTGGTGTAGCCGTAACCTCAGACACCCAGACACTTTTCAGAGAGGTGTACTTTTTACCGTCACAGTACATTTCCTGCTTAAGAAGGGCCCAAAAGTTCCCAATAGGGTTCAAGTATGGTAAAGAAGGCGGTCATTTAAATTTGTTTTTCATTTTAAAGGCCATCACTGGCCAGCCACTCAGTGGTTTACTTTGATGCATGTGATGGAGCATTGTCTTGTATAAAACGAAAGTCGTCTTGAAAGTTGCGGACCTTTTCCTGTCCCACTGCTTGAGAAAGTGTCTTCTTAAAATTGGCAGGAGCTTTGAGAGTTGATTTTGAGTCCAGTTTCCACCCAAAAATTTCAACTAGCTCATCTTTACTAAAAACCTGCCTATACCGGTACCCCATCTTCACCTAGCTGGCTTCTGAGTCGAAGTGGAGCTCTGTGTCTGTAACTGATCCAAACACAAGCCCATCAATCGGGTCCATCAAGAGTTACTCTCATCTCATCAGTTCACAAAACCTTTGAAATATAGGTCTTAAGATATTTCTTAGCCCATTCTTTAAGTTTTGACTTAATGTCTTGTTCAATGGTGGTGGGGTTTCTGCCATTCTTACTTTGACCATGTCTCTGAGAACTGAATTTCTTGTACTTCTTGACAGTCAATAGAAAAAGGCAGCACTGGAGGATAAGGAGTTCCTGGTAGCTTTGGTAGTTTGATTCTTCTCAAATCTTTGACGGTTAATTCGTGCCTTTCCTTCTAAACATGTTTCTTGCGACCCTCTTGACTATTGGCAACAAAACGTTTGATGGTTCAGTGATCATGCCCCAATACTAAGATATTTTAAGAGTACTGCATCCCTGTGAAAGTGTTTTTAAAATGTTTGTCTTTTCCTGAGGAGAACAAACTGCCTAATAATCATGCACACCTTGATATAGGGTATTGATCTCCTTAGACTACACCCCACCTCCTTACACCAATACACATCACCTAAAATGCATTGAATCCTATAAGCTTTAGCTTTAATTATGTATGTTTGACATCACATAGACATAAATGTCTCTATAACATCTTTATCCTGAACAGAACTTGTGTCTTTTATATCACATCGTCCTTAATAATAAATTTTAAGTGTGTATTGAGGAATCACATATAGAAATAGATTAATATGTTGCACAAACATTATACCACCTTGACTAAATATAGCCCGACTTATACGTTTCTCTTTGGTATCAAAAATACAAGAGCTAAAACTGGAAAAACCATCTAATAAAATAAAAAAGTGTGTGGTTTATGTATCCGTGTATATATTTGTGACTTACTAGCATTTACAGTATTGTGCATCTATTATGTTTAAGACATGTTTAAAGTGAGTGAGAAGACTAAACAGTTGCATGTTCTGCATAAAAGATGTATAATGAGAATATTCGGCTGCAACTGTCAGTGTACGGTTTCTCTTTGAAGTTCGAGACTCTGAAGGTGAGTGCATCAGGCATTGGTTCTTACTTTGCCAGAATCACCACGGTGTTGCGCAACGGTTGAGACCTTCTCCAACATAGAGCGCAGTCTGGACTGAGTGGCGTGAGAAATCAGAGTGATCGTCTCCAGTGAGACCTCCGTCACACCAAACTTCTTTGCTGAAACGAGACAAAGTTTAAGTTAATGTTCTTCTGGACAATTGTGTTATTGTTTTCTTATTCCAACCTGCATGAGATGACCTAAATTTAACTGGAAAACACTTTAACGCTGCACTGTGCATCTGTCACACCCACGCGCTCAATCACGATTTCCATCGAACGTACATATATGAGCATCCAGCAGATGGCGCAGTGCACCTCCTCCCTTCCCTCCTGTAGTCATACAGCTGCAATCATCTCGCGCACAAACACACACAAAGCCCCCCGGAGGAAGATTTACATTTTTAACACACTCCTTCCCCCGGGCGACAGCATAACAACCACAGCCGGGCTCCATGTAATAGCACATATCCGCAGGCACTCATTGGTATGCACTGTGTGCTAAATCAAGCGCAAGGGGGAGGGAGTTTGCTTAAATACAATAATGGAGGGTGCTTTTTGGGTGAGAGGGATCCAAAGACCTGCCTCACATCTAGTGGAAAGTATTGCTTCATGCTCTTTAAGAGATCTTTAAAATGATTTATGTGAAGGTTGCCTAATCTTTATTGATGAGAGGGTAGAGCGGTGTTGAATGCCAGAGTGCATCACAGGTACGAATTGCACGTATAGTTTCGGATGTCTGGTTTTGATTATAAATCCAGGTTCCTGTGAAATTCTACCTTGCTTCAACAGGTAAGTGTGGGACAAAATAGACTTATGCCATGCTTGACCAATTCCCTGGGAATTATGGGTTACATATATACAATATATAAAATTCATTTTTTGAAAAATGATTAAGGCGTACATTGTGGCTGGGTTGTAAATTTCAACAAAGAACCTTGGCGTGTACCTAGAACCATAGGTTTGTTCTGAGTGCAAACTATAGTTGCCAATTTTTGACTAGCACCTGCTAATAAGTACCTCAAGAACACCCCAACAACCACATAGCGACACCCTAGCAACAACCCAGAACAGCCAATAAATTAAATGGCAAAATCCTGGCAACACACTGGCATTTCAACTGGAGATTTGTAGGGAAAAATTGTGCATCCACTCCTTTCAGACCTACGTAATTTTTAGAGTCTACAAATCTACATTTGGTATCTATAGGTATGTAAAAACAATCGGTTAAAGTCCTTGAAATGTGCGTTGTTTGCTTAGGCAGTGACGTTCACCATGTATGCAAGTGACCTTGTCAGGAACGGAGCCTGAGGCGACCTCTTAACTCAACACAAAACAAACTGACAGAGAAGCATCAGAAGACGGCCTATTAAGTATTCATGCACAGGCTGAGGAGACCTCAGGCTCAGAGCTCTGAGTCTTCATTAGTCTGACTTAAGGAGTGAGTGACCAGTAGACGCACACATGAAAGTGGACTAGTTTTAGGCGTGAGCATTGGGACGGCACCATTGACTTTATTGAATGGCTGCTTTTTTCAAAAGTTTAGGTCACTTAGGTAACTGTTTTAACTTTGCCTTAGAAACCTTTGGCAATAGAGATGAGTGCTTAAATCTTTGAAATAAGTTTTGGTACAAATTTAATTTGGGTTAACTTTTTCTTTTATAACATTGTTCTCAATTCAAGACCTATCTGATAGAACGCCATTTCTACCTATGCATTTTATTTCATTTCTAGGTAAAGGGTAACTAAAATAGTATGTCTAAATATAAACATAACTTCTATAGATAAATTTTTCTTTATCTAGTTTTGATATATTCTACATTCCTTACATTTCAAAAAAAGAATAAATTACTAGTTAACTTATAAATAGTCTCCATTTAAGACGTAAAATGAAAGTACATCCTGAATTTGAATTAACTAGTAAAACCTGCTTAATCCAGAGTGACACCCAATTAATCATGTGTTTTAGAACCAAAAAAAAAGTTATTTTCAGTCACGTGGTTCCGAAACTAGGAATTGTGGAGATTATAAAAGAGTGAGTGACACAAGCAGTCTGTCTCATCAGACCAGCTTTCATCAGCTTTTTGTTTAAATCCATTCATAATCCCACACCCATTTGAAGATCCGCCTTCAAAACATCGTCAGTCAACACTGATACCGTAATTAGACAGAATATTAACTGCCCACACGCTAGCGGGAGAACCAAAACCTCCTTATTATTGTAAACCTGCCAGGAAAAGCCGATCCTGATGAGCAATGTTGCCAGACTGCCTCTGGTAGGTGAGAGTACTGTGGCAGCGAGTTACTTCGTACCAGTCTCCAGGATACGCTTGTGGAGCAGGCTAGCGGGGAGGAAGGCCTCGTCCTTGCAGGAACGGATCTGAGTGCCCACCAGTTCAGAGCCTGTGGCTAAGATGCGGGCGTTCTCCTCGTTCAGGTTCACGCCGGCCATGGACGCCACATCATTGATGTCGTCATCATCCCTGCGGACACAGAGGAATAGATACAAGTCTGCTTACAGCATGAGGTATGAAAAAAGATAAGTCTATTATTTATTTTATATAATAACTTTTTTATAATACACTTTTAAATTCATAAAAATGTCAGTTTTAATGTGGATTTGTATTTGTTTTTGAGAACAAGATTGAGGCATCCAGCATGCTTAATAAAATAAACATCTAATAAGAACAAACAGCACAATATTGATTCTATTCAAAATCTTCATTCCATCAAACCATCCTCCAATTTTCTCATGCCCCAATACCATAAAAATACTAATTCTTGAGAAATGCTGCCTCCTATTGGAGTCTAAGAAACATTACCTGAAAGTCCCACCCCCAGGGTCATTCAGTTTCTGTTTCTGATTGGCTGATGCTTGAACAGCCAAAGCCATGGGAGTCCTCACTTGCAAGTGTGTCCCAGCAGCACCTGCAGTAAAACCCTTAATTACATTGGGGCCATTCGCAGGACGATTGCATGAGAAAAGGATGCAATCGTACTCAATAACTTTCCTTTAGTGGGTTACAAATGGACTCTGAGCTCATTAAGAGAGACGTAGTTGGGTTACCTTGAGCACGGACGGTCTGTGTGAGCACAATCGGCATTCTTGTTGGAGTCGCCTGGATTCCAGGTCTCTTAACTGCCTGATGACAACAAATGCACAGACGATTAGAAAACAATTAATGTTGTGCAACTACAACAACACAAGCAGAAAGAATTGTGCATATGTACCACCGTGGCAGCTGAAGCCATAACAGTGGTCGGTCGTATGCTAGATACGGTGGAGGTCAGCGCGCTCGGCGCTGGAGCCTTAATGGTGTTGACCGTGAGGGGCGCAGAGGTGGTGGAGGTTTGGGAGAGCTGGGTTAAAGACTGTTGCGAGTTCAGGAGAGTCAGACGCAGGGCGGGAAGGCTTTTCTGTATGAAGAGAAACAGGATTAATAAAAAAATTGGATTTGGGGTTTGTAAGAAAAGGTATAAGCCCTACCTTCAGAAAGGGAATCAGGTAGGGTTGAGGAGATGACTTTAACTCTGTCTGCAGGCGATTCGTAAACTCCTCCGGCTCAATTTTTGCATCCTGTTCAGATTGTAAAGGCACATTTTTGGTAGTTGATTTTTTCAATACTACTCTATTCATACCGTGAGAAAAGTGTTTATATTCAGCAGGTTAAATAATAATGGGTAAATATTTATTCATTCAGTATTTTAGTATTTAGCATTTAAGTATTAAGTATTTGTTTTTTCAGCTCTTGGTATTTTTAAAACTGTAATGACTTTATTCTGCAATACATAAAATAATTTTATGTCCATATAGAATATAGTTAAAAAATCGTTTGTTTTCGGTTATCAACTTTCTTCAAGAAATAGCTTTCATGTTGGAAATGACAAGTGTTAGTAAATGCCTGATGACATCTGGAATAAAATGTTTAACTGAATTATTAAAACTCATAAAAAAAAGGTTTCAAGATTAAGAATCATTTAAAACATAGTAGCTTTATGAAATACATCAACTCCAATTATATTAGATTCTACATTATTTCATGTTGTACTGAATCAAGAAAGCATAGATTTATTTCCAATAATTCTTTTTTAACGCCAAGTCAGCGTATGTGGTAATTATTTGCTTCAGTTGAAAGAGAGTTTTAAACATTTGTAAAAATTAAAAATAAAAGTAAATTACAAATAAGTAAATAAATGATTTGGTAACACTTTGCCGTAAGGTGCTTTTAGTTAACAATAACTTACTGGGTTAGAAAAAATTTACTTGCATCATAAATACTAATTGAGCTTTTATTAATGTTTGCTTATGGTAATTTCCACTTTTACTAATACCGTTTTAAAATCAAAAGTTGCACCTGTTGCGGTAGCTGATGCACCATGAACAAACATGAATAATTGAATTGATGTGATGTGTAAAGTGTCAATTATTATTTAAAAAATTATATAATATACTTTATATTTAAAATTTCTATTCGCTTCACAATCTTACCAACAGATCTTGCACTAGTGCCTTCACGTTCTTCGATGTCTCTGGTGAGGGGGAATTATGCGAAGCAAGTTTGATGAGCGTTGCTAGGAAGTTCTTGCACTTCTTCACATTCTCCTGCATTTCCTGAAATTAGAACATTACAGGGGAAACACGAAAATATATTTAAAAGTATAACATGGGTTATTTATTTAGAATTTTTATGTTCTGGATTGTCTAAATTACTTGCTGCATTTATTGTATATTATTATTTATATTATTTTATTTTAAAAAATTGACATGGTATGAATAGTGGTTCTTAATATTATGATTATTGACCATTGTAATATATCTGTGATATGCCTACCAAGAACCAAACAATTTTTATTTTGTTTTGTCCTCTGAATTTGATGATGACATTTAGTAAAGTGCGCCAAAGATAGTGATTTAAATGTTAATAATTGTTTGTTTGCATCATCAAATTTACTTAAATGTTCGAGAACGCATTGTTAGTTTTATTATTTACCTTGTTGCTTCGCGTCTTTCCTTGTGTCTGAAAAACAGTCACGTTTAGTTCCTGACACTTTAAGGCCAGCTTTCCTGTGTAATCTGATGGGTCAAACGATCTAGTCTACTGTTTTTGGTCAACTCGGCCTTCAGTTACTGGATCAGCACCAGTGACGAGGCGACCTCATGTGAATCCAGTTACTTCTGTAACGGGTCTCTGACGACATGTCACGTAAGTAGCTGGATAACTACAAACCTGCCGTTTGCTGAAGTCCAAGACATTGGATTTCTGTTGTAGACAATAACTTGCTTTATCGTGAACTTTATCATTTGAAACTTCACAGATTGTTTACAGCTACTAACACACACACAACACACAAAGGAAATATAAATGAGGTTTATAATCCTACAGGCACTTTAAAACTGCAAAAGAGTTAGATTGATGCAATTCGACCTTCAAACCAGCCAATTAATTTTTCCCTGGGAGACAGGTCCTCAAAAATAACACATTGTACCTTTCAGAAAGAGAAACCGTGAGAGTGAGCAGTGGTACCTGAGAGAGGACTGGAGCTCTGTTGGCTGGGGCGACAGCAGTGGTGGTGGTGGTGGTGGGACTCTGAGGGGTCAGTGAGGGTTTAAGGACCGTCTGTGGTGCAGGCTGAACACGTGCTCCTGCTGTAATGACTGTGGTGGTAGGCTTCTGAGCTGAGGTAATTGTTACCACTGCTGTTTTCTGCTACAGAAACAAAAGGCACGTGGAGTTAAAAACAGTGATTTCATTTGATCCAGTCAGGGCTACAACCACAGCTACAGTTTTGACCAACAAAATTCTGGAAAATGTTGTCATCATTTAATCAACCTGTATGACTTATGTCCTTCTGTAGAACTAAAAAAAATCATATTAAGAAAAATGTTGGTAACCAAAAAACATTGGTCCCTATTGACTTCTATTAAAATGGACACATAACCATTGCAAGTCACCAGTGGACCAGGCGACCAGTGGATTTTGGTTCTTTTGTGGTTTGACATATATCCATATGCCATCCTTTTTTCTCTCGAATTTTCACTTTTCCGCCCGGATGAAAAGCACATGTCACCGAGAAACACTCATACCTGGGCAACAGGTGTGGTGACTCTGAAGGGTGCTGTGGCCGTAGGCGTTGCAGGTCTCGGAGACAGCGTGGCCTTATTCTGATTCTGAGCTTTGACCTGCGCCAAGACCTGCTGAGGAACCAGCACCAGCTGACCCACCTCCGTCCGTACCAGAACCATACCTGCCAACATGAACATACACATCATACTTCAAAACTCCATAAACAATGAAACACAAGCTGTCACAAACACCAAAGCCCCAGCAGGACCTCTCACCCGGCGGTATGGTGAACCCAGGAGGCAACTGGATATTCTGCTGCTGCGGCCTGACCACGAGCTGAGCCGTAGGCGCCGCGGGACGCTGCGGGGGCGTCGCGGTCGCCGCCACCGGAGTGCCGGGCCTCAACAGGGCCGCGTTCTGGCCCACGAGGGTCGTCGTTGCAGGCTTTACGAGTGCGGAGGTCGTGCTTGCCACGGGAAGTGACGTCACCACCGGACCAGCCTGTACGGCGCTGGACACAATAATCTGAGTGGGGAGCTGGTTCGGGACGATGGCTTTGATCTGGCTCTGAGGGTCAGGTTTGGGCTCTGTGTTTGGAAACGCTGACCCGAGGCCCAATCCGGACACTTTGGGGTCACTTCCGTTGTGTGCAACGCTTGTGACGGTGTTAGTAGGCCTGTGCAGGGCAACGGTGGGGTTTGCTTGACTGTCTACTGCTTGGGGCAGTGTGCTGTTGGGCTGAGCGGACACGAAAGCCGTGTTTGTGGTGTTAGGAGCAGACATGTTGCTTTTACCTACACCTGAACCAATGTCAATGCCATTTACACTGCTGGGTCTGGCTTCAACCTGCAGTCCCGCCACAGAGGGGGGGGCAGCCGCTATGACAGAGCTCAGCGTGCCAGTGCTTCCGTTCACACTCTGTGTTCTGGCGGGAACGGTCCGGATGTGACTCGTGTTGGGATGAGAGTCCGGCACTGCTGCGTCACTTGGACAGCTCGCGGACAAACTTGCCGTTGAGTGATACTGCGCCCGGTTCGTAGCGCGGGTATCGGGCGAGTTTGAGGCGGAAGTGGCAGGTTTGGACCCCTGCGTCGCTTCCGGACCGTTTTCAAGTGACTTTCCCTCCTGATTTCCCTCCTGTGTTGTTCCTGCTTGGGCGGGCTGCAGTTTTCCTAAGTGTGGGTTGGTCGCGTTTGTGGACGAGCCCGGTCTCCTGGTGTCGGCCCCCGACTTGTTTGGTCCGCCGAGTTGCGATTCTAACGAGCCCACGAGGTCACTGACGGCTTTCTCGTCCACTTCGGAGTACAGCATATCTTCCAGCGGATCGGGGACGGCCGCCATCTTTGAGAGACGCTCGAGATGTGCGCACCGCGCCTGCGCCGTGCGGCCGCCGATGCATTGTGGGTAGTGTTATGACGTCATGCGGGACATTTACAGCTGTTGGCGGAAGATTGACACATGCGAGATTGCAGAGATTATTGGAGGTGGAAATCCGGACGATATTCCGTCAATTAAGGATGTGTGTGCTGATTGTTTGTATCGTATGTTGGTTAATGATTGTTAAACGTTTTAAAGCGAAATAATATGTGTTTGGGTTGATAAGTTAGAAAGGTTTTAGCTTTTTGAGGTGGACAACAGTTGCTTTGTTTAATGTTGTGAGTTATTAATTAAAACATATTCTTTGAATAAACTTATTTTTTAGGAAAAAATGTAAATGGATTTTGTATAAATAGTTTTTTGACACTACATGCCCATCTGGACGTCACATAATCCTTGTCAAAAAATCTTACTGGATTCTAATTAGATTAAAATAATAAAAAGATTAAAAAGATACAAATTTCTATCATGTTTTGGAATTATTCATATAGGATTTTTATTAGAAATTTCTACTGAATTCTCATAAGAGTTTCTATCATATTTTGGAATCATTCCTATTGGATTTTTATTAGAAATTTGTACTGGATTCTAATTAGAATTTCTATCATATTTTGGAATTATTCCTATTGGATTTTATAAGAAATTTGTACTGGATTCTAATTAGAATTTCTATCATATTTTGGAATTATTCCTATTGGATTTTATAAGAAATTTCTATTGAATTCTTATAAGAGTTTCTGTCATATTTTGGAATTATTCCTATTGGATTTTATAAGAAATTTCTACTGGATTCTAATAAGAATTTCTATCATATTTTGGAATCATTCCTATTGGATTTTTATAAGAAATTTCTACTGGATTCTAATTAGAATTTCTGTCATATTTTGGAATTATTCCAATAGGATTTTTATAAGAAATTTCTACTGGATTCTAATAAGAATTTCTATCATATTTTGGAATCATTCCAATAGGATTTTTATAAGAAATTTCTACTGGATTTAAATAAGAATTTCTATCATATTTTGGAATTATTCCAATAGGATTTTTATAAGAAATTTCTACTGGATTCTAATAAGAATTTCTATCATATTTTGGAATCATTCCAATAGGATTTTTATTAGAAATTTCTACTGGATCTTAAATTAGAATTTCTATCATATTTTGGAATCATTCCTATAGGATTTTTATAAGAAATTTGTACTGGATTCTAATAAGAATTTCTATCATATTTTGGAATCATTTCTATAGGATTTTTATTTGAAATTTGTACTGGATTCTAATTAGAATTTCTATCATATTTTGGAATCATTCCAATAGGATTTTTATTTGAAATTTCTACTGGATTCTAATTAGAATTTCTATCATATTTTGGAATTATTCCAATAGGATTTTTATTTGAAATTTCTACTGGATTCTAATTAGAATTTCTATCATATTTTGGAATTATTCCAATAGGATTTTTATAAGAAATTTCTACTGGATTCTAATTAGAATTTCTATCATATTTTGGAATTATTCCTATTGGATTTTTATAAGAAATTTCTACTGGATTCTAATTAGAATTTCTGTCATATTTTGGAATTATTCCAATAGGATTTTTATAAGAAATTTCTACTGGATTCTAATTTGAATTTCTATCATATTTTGGAATTATTCCTATTGGATTTTTATAAGAAATTTCTACTGGATTCTAATTAGAATTTCTGTCATATTTTGGAATTATTCCAATAGGATTTTTATAAGAAATTTCTACTGGATTCTAATAAGAATTTCTATCATATTTTGGAATCATTCCAATAGGATTTTTATAAGAAATTTCTACTGGATTTAAATAAGAATTTCTATCATATTTTGGAATTATTCCAATAGGATTTTTATAAGAAATTTCTACTGGATTCTAATAAGAATTTCTATCATATTTTGGAATCATTCCAATAGGATTTTTATTAGAAATTTCTACTGGATCTTAAATTAGAATTTCTATCATATTTTGGAATCATTCCTATAGGATTTTTATAAGAAATTTGTACTGGATTCTAATAAGAATTTCTATCATATTTTGGAATCATTTCTATAGGATTTTTATTTGAAATTTGTACTGGATTCTAATTAGAATTTCTATCATATTTTGGAATCATTCCAATAGGATTTTTATTTGAAATTTCTACTGGATTCTAATTAGAATTTCTATCATATTTTGGAATTATTCCAATAGGATTTTTATTTGAAATTTCTACTGGATTCTAATTAGAATTTCTATCATATTTTGGAATTATTCCTATAGGATTTTTATAAGAAATTTCTACTGGATTCTAATTAGAATTTCTATCATATTTTGGAATTATTCCTATAGGATTTTTATAAGAAATTTCTACTGGATTCTAATTAGAATTTCTATCATATTTTGGAATTATTCCTATAGGATTTTTATAAGAAATTTCTACTGGATTCTAATTAGAATTTCTATCATATTTTGGAATTATTCCAATAGGATTTTTATAAGAAATTTCTACTGGATTCTAATTAGAATTTCTATCATATTTTGGAATTATTCTAATAGGATTTTTATTAGAAATTTCTACTGGATTCTAATCAGAATTTCTATCATATTTTGGAATTATTCCTATAGGATTTTTATTTGAAATTTCTACTGGATTCTAATTAGAATTTCTATCATATTTTGGAATTATTCCAATAGGATTTTTATAAGAAATTTCTACTGGATTCATATTAGAATTTCTATCATATTTTGGAATTATTCTAATAGGATTTTTATTAGAAATTTCTACTGGATTCTAATCAGAATTTCTATCATATTTTGGAATTATTCCTATAGGATTTTTATTTGAAATTTCTACTGGATTCTAATGAGAATTTCTATCATATTTTGGAATTATTCCTATAGGATTTTTATTTGAAATTTCTAATGGATTCTAATTAGAATTTCTATCATATTTTGGAATCATTTCTATAGGATTTTTATTAGAAATTTGTACTGGATTCTAATGAGAATTTCTATCATATTTTGGAATTATTCCTATTGGATTTTTATTAGAAATTTGTACTGGATTCTAATAAGAATTTCTATCATATTTTGGAATTATTCCTATTGGATTTTTATTTGAAATTTCTACTGGATTCTAATTAGAATTTCTATCATATTTTGGAATTATTCCTATAGGATTTTTATAAGAAATTTCTACTGGATTCTAATTAGAATTTCTATCATATTTTGGAATTATTCCTATAGGATTTTTATTTGAAATTTCTACTGGATTCTAATGAGAATTTCTATCATATTTTGGAATTATTCCTATAGGATTTTTATTTGAAATTTCTACTGGATTCTAATTTGAATTTCTATCATATTTTGGAATTATTCCAATAGGATTTTTATTAGAAATTTCTGCTGGATTCTAATAAGAATTTCTATCATATTTTGAAATCATTCCTATAGGATTTTAATTAGAAATTTGTAGTGGATTCTAATAAGAATTTTGATATTTTGTTTTTTTTATTGTAAGTGTAATCCTAAAAGAAAAGTGATAAATTCTAGTAAGAATCCAGTGCAACTTTTGAAACCATTTCTATATTATTCCCATGACACACACACACACACACACACACACACACACACACACACACACACACACACACACACACACACACACACACACACACACACACACACACACACAGGGATAGCTCTTTACAGAACATAAAATAATAACTATATTTTATTTTTAGCTTTTTCTGTTTTTGAGCTAAATGTAGAGTTATGGATGTGACAATCCCAAAAACAATCTTGACAGTCAAAATCATGAACAAAAAATAAAAACTTGCTCTGAAATTTTAAAGAGACACATACTTGACACATGGGAATTGTTGACATCAGCAAATGTGGACATCTGTGCTATAAGTGAACTAAAAAACCTTTCAAACCTCGATATGTTCACAATCTGCCCACCTGCGCAAATCAAACGCAACGATGAGTGTTCGAGCGTCATGCTTGTGTAACGAGTCCACGTGGTACAGAAATGAACCAATTGCATTGCGAGTCGTGTTGTACAGTCCGAAGATTGAAAACAACAGGATCGGTTTAGATCATTTCTAATCTGGATGTCATAAACAGTAAGTACGTATTCCTAAACATGTTAGCAATCCCAATTATAACATATTTAATCATTTAATATATCATTGTATAATTAGAGGAAAATATATGGGGACTTGCTAATGTTGTCTTAAGAGAAACTTGGTTGCGTTTGTGTTGTTGTTATAGTTAATTGTTTTATTTTGTAATGCATAGTACAGTATAATCATTACCATGGTAGGTTGTATAAAAACAACGAATATATTATAAAACATTATATGCAGAAAAGTCCAATACACACCTGTGCACTAAATATTCTCAGCCATATAATAATATTAATGTAATTGCTAGGTTTGGTTATTCAAAAATGTTTATGTTTACACAGTTAAGAATGTTAAAGGCCTATTATGCAAATATCACTTGAACAGAATGTCTCTGTTAAACAAAAGGGGCGTGGCATTGGGACATCCTGCATAAAATCATAACATTCATCATACATCCATATAAAGTCTTTATTATCATCTGCTAAACACCTGACAGATATCCATTTAAAGTCTTTATTATCATCTGCTAAACACCTGACAGACATCCATTTAAAGTCTTAATTATCATCTGCTAAACACCTGACATATATCCATTTAAAGTCTTTATTATCATCTGCTAAACACCTGACAGACATCCATTTAAAGTCTTTATTATCATCTGCTAAACACCTGACAGACATCCATTTAAAGTCTTTATTATCATCTGCTAAACACCTGACAGATATCCATTTAAAGTCTTTATTATCATCTGCTAAACACCTGACAGACATCCATTTAAAGTCTTTATTATCATCTGCTAAACACCTGACAGACATCCATTTAAAGTCTTTATTATCATCTGCTAAACACCTGACAGACATCCATTTAAAGTCTTTATTATCATCTGCTAAACACCTGACAGACATCCATTTAAAGTCTTTATTATCATCTGCTAAACACCTGACAGATATCCATTTAAAGTCTTTATTATCATCTGCTAAACACCTGACAGATATCCATTTAAAGTCTTTATTATCATCTACTAAACACCTGACATATATCCATTTAAAGTCTTAATTATCATCTGCTAAACACCTGACAGATATCCATATAAAGTCTTAATTATCATCTGCTAAACACCTGACAGATATCCATATAAAGTCTTTATTATCATCTGCTAAACACCTGACAGATATCCATTTAAAGTCTTTATTATCATCTGCTAAACACCTGACAGATATCCATATAAAGTCTTTATTATCATCTGCTAAACACCTGACAGACATCCATTTAAAGTCTTTATTATCATCTGCTAAACACCTGACAGACATCCATTTAAAGTCTTTATTATCATCTGCTAAACACCTGACAGACATCCATTTAAAGTCTTTATTATCATCTGCTAAACACCTGACAGATATCCATTTAAAGTCTTTATTATCATCTGCTAAACACCTGACAGATATCCATTTAAAGTCTTTATTATCATCTACTAAACACCTGACATATATCCATATAAAGTCTTAATTATCATCTGCTAAACACCTGACAGATATCCATATAAAGTCTTTATTATCATCTGCTAAACACCTGACAGATATCCATTTAAAGTCTTTATTATCATCTAATAAACACCTGAAAGATATCCATTTAAAGTCTTTATTATCATCTGCTAAACACCTGACAGATATCCATTTTTAATTATCATCTGCTAAACACCTGACAGATATCCATTTAAAGTCTTTATTATCATCTGCTAAACACCTGACAGATATCCATTTAAAGTCTTTATTATCATCTGCTAAACACCTGACAGACATCCATATAAAGTCTTTATTATCATCTGCTAAACACCTGACAGACATCCATTTAAAGTCTTTATTATCATCTGCTAAACACCTGACAGACATCCATTTAAAGTCTTTATTATCATCTGCTAAACACCTGACAGACATCCATTTAAAGTCTTTATTATCATCTGCTAAACACCTGACAGATATCCATTTAAAGTCTTTATTATCATCTGCTAAACACCTGACAGACATCCATTTAAAGTCTTTATTATCATCTGCTAAACACCTGACAGACATCCATTTAAAGTCTTTATTATCATCTGCTAAACACCTGACAGACATCCATTTAAAGTCTTTATTATCATCTGCTAAACACCTGACAGATATCCATTTAAAGTCTTTATTATCATCTGCTAAACACCTGACAGATATCCATTTAAAGTCTTTATTATCATCTACTAAACACCTGACATATATCCATATAAAGTCTTAATTATCATCTGCTAAACACCTGACAGATATCCATATAAAGTCTTTATTATCATCTGCTAAACACCTGACAGATATCCATTTAAAGTCTTTATTATCATCTAATAAACACCTGAAAGATATCCATTTAAAGTCTTTATTATCATCTGCTAAACACCTGACAGATATCCATTTTTAATTATCATCTGCTAAACACCTGACAGATATCCATTTAAAGTCTTTATTATCATCTGCTAAACACCTGACAGATATCCATTTAAAGTCTTTATTATCATCTGCTAAACACCTGACAGACATCCATATAAAGTCTTTATTATCATCTGCTAAACACCTGACAGACATCCATTTAAAGTCTTTATTATCATCTGCTAAACACCTGACAGACATCCATTTAAAGTCTTTATTATCATCTGCTAAACACCTGACAGACATCCATTTAAAGTCTTTATTATCATCTGCTAAACACCTGACAGATATCCATTTAAAGTCTTTATTATCATCTGCTAAACACCTGACAGATATCCATTTAAAGTCTTTATTATCATCTACTAAACACCTGACATATATCCATTTAAAGTCTTAATTATCATCTGCTAAACACCTGACAGATATCCATATAAAGTCTTAATTATCATCTGCTAAACACCTGACAGATATCCATATAAAGTCTTTATTATCATCTGCTAAACACCTGACAGACATCCATTTAAAGTCTTTATTATCATCTGCTAAACACCTGACAGACATCCATTTAAAGTCTTTATTATCATCTGCTAAACACCTGACAGACATCCATTTAAAGTCTTTATTATCATCTGCTAAACACCTGACAGACATCCATTTAAAGTCTTTATTATCATCTGCTAAACACCTGACAGATATCCATTTAAAGTCTTTATTATCATCTGCTAAACGCCTGACAGATATCCATTTAAAGTCTTTATTATCATCTACTAAACACCTGACATATATCCATTTAAAGTCTTAATTATCATCTGCTAAACACCTGACAGATATCCATATAAAGTCTTAATTATCATCTGCTAAACACCTGACAGATATCCATATAAAGTCTTTATTATCATCTGCTAAACACCTGACAGATATCCATTTAAAGTCTTTATTATCATCTGCTAAACACCTGACAGATATCCATATAAAGTCTTTATTATCATCTGCTAAACACCTGACAGACATCCATTTAAAGTCTTTATTATCATCTGCTAAACACCTGACAGACATCCATTTAAAGTCTTTATTATCATCTGCTAAACACCTGACAGACATCCATTTAAAGTCTTTATTATCATCTGCTAAACACCTGACAGATATCCATTTAAAGTCTTTATTATCATCTGCTAAACACCTGACAGATATCCATTTAAAGTCTTTATTATCATCTACTAAACACCTGACATATATCCATATAAAGTCTTAATTATCATCTGCTAAACACCTGACAGATATCCATATAAAGTCTTTATTATCATCTGCTAAACACCTGACAGATATCCATTTAAAGTCTTTATTATCATCTAATAAACACCTGAAAGATATCCATTTAAAGTCTTTATTATCATCTGCTAAACACCTGACAGATATCCATTTTTAATTATCATCTGCTAAACACCTGACAGATATCCATTTAAAGTCTTTATTATCATCTGCTAAACACCTGACAGATATCCATTTAAAGTCTTTATTATCATCTGCTAAACACCTGACAGACATCCATATAAAGTCTTTATTATCATCTGCTAAACACCTGACAGACATCCATTTAAAGTCTTTATTATCATCTGCTAAACACCTGACAGACATCCATTTAAAGTCTTTATTATCATCTGCTAAACACCTGACAGACATCCATTTAAAGTCTTTATTATCATCTGCTAAACACCTGACAGATATCCATTTAAAGTCTTTATTATCATCTGCTAAACACCTGACAGATATCCATTTAAAGTCTTTATTATCATCTACTAAACACCTGACATATATCCATTTAAAGTCTTAATTATCATCTGCTAAACACCTGACAGATATCCATATAAAGTCTTAATTATCATCTGCTAAACACCTGACAGATATCCATATAAAGTCTTTATTATCATCTGCTAAACACCTGACAGATATCCATTTAAAGTCTTTATTATCATCTGCTAAACACCTGACAGATATCCATATAAAGTCTTTATTATCATCTGCTAAACACCTGACAGACATCCATTTAAAGTCTTTATTATCATCTGCTAAACACCTGACAGACATCCATTTAAAGTCTTTATTATCATCTGCTAAACACCTGACAGACATCCATTTAAAGTCTTTATTATCATCTGCTAAACACCTGACAGATATCCATTTAAAGTCTTTATTATCATCTGCTAAACACCTGACAGATATCCATTTAAAGTCTTTATTATCATCTACTAAACACCTGACATATATCCATATAAAGTCTTAATTATCATCTGCTAAACACCTGACAGATATCCATATAAAGTCTTTATTATCATCTGCTAAACACCTGACAGATATCCATTTAAAGTCTTTATTATCATCTAATAAACACCTGAAAGATATCCATTTAAAGTCTTTATTATCATCTGCTAAACACCTGACAGATATCCATTTTTAATTATCATCTGCTAAACACCTGACAGATATCCATTTAAAGTCTTTATTATCATCTGCTAAACACCTGACAGATATCCATTTAAAGTCTTTATTATCATCTGCTAAACACCTGACATATATCCATTTAAAGTCTTTATAATCATCTGCTAAACACCTGACAGACATCCATTTAAAGTCTTTATTATCATCTGCTAAACACCTGACAGACATCCATTTAAAGTCTTTATTATCATCTGCTAAACACCTGACAGATATCCATATAAAGTCTTTATTATCATCTGCTAAACACCTGACAGATATCCATTTAAAGTCTTTATAATCATCTGCTAAACACCTGACAGATATCCATTTAAAGTCTTTATTATCATCTACTAAACACCTGACATATATCCATTTAAAGTCTTAATTATCATCTGCTAAACACCTGACAGATATCCATTTAAAGTCTTTATTATCATCTGCTAAACACCTGACAGATATCCATTTAAAGTCTTTATTATCATCTACTAAACACCTGACATATATCCATTTAAAGTCTTTATAATCATCTGCTAAACACCTGACACACTTCCATTTAAAGTCTTTATTATCATCTACTAAACACCTGACAGACATCCATTTAAAGTCTTTATTATCATCTGCTAAACACCTGACAGATATCCATTTAAAGTCTTTATTATCATCTGCTAAACACCTGACAGATATCCATTTAAAGTCTTTATTATCATCTGCT
The DNA here is from genome assembly GCA_033220385.1 of Triplophysa yarkandensis. Taxonomy (NCBI): domain Eukaryota; kingdom Metazoa; phylum Chordata; class Actinopteri; order Cypriniformes; family Nemacheilidae; genus Triplophysa; species Triplophysa yarkandensis. The sequence goes on along the minus strand of CM065677.1, from coordinate 10,134,959 downwards.
AAACACCTGACAGATATCCATTTAAAGTCTTTATTATCATCTGCTAAACACCGACAGATATCCATTTAAAGTCTTTATTATCATCTGCTAAACACCTGACAGATATCCATTTAAAGTCTTTATTATCATCTGCTAAACACCTGACAGATATCCTTTTAAAGTCTTTATTATCATCTACTAAACACCTGACATATATCCATTTAAAGTCTTTATTATCATCTGCTAAACACCTGACAGATATCCATTTAAAGTCTTAATTATCATCTGCTAAACACCGACAGATATCCATTTAAAGTCTTTATTATCATCTGCTAAACACCTGACAGATATCCATTTAAAGTCTTTATTATCATCTGCTAAACACCTGACAGATATCCTTTTAAAGTCTTTATTATCATCTACTAAACACCTGACATATATCCATTTAAAGTCTTTATTATCATCTGCTAAACACCTGACAGACATCCATTTAAAGTCTTTATTATCATCTGCTAAACACCTGACAGATATCCTTTTAAAGTCTTTATTATCATCTACTAAACACCTGACATATATCCATTTAAAGTCTTTATTATCATTTGCTAAATACCTGACATATATCCATTTAAAGTCTTTATTATCATCTGCTAAACACCTGACATATATCCATTTAAAGTCTTTATTATCATCTGCTAAATACCTGACATATATCCATTTAAAGTCTTTATTATCATCTGCTAAACTCCTGACAGACATCCATATAAAGTCTTTATTATCATCTGCTAAACACCTGACAGACTTCCATTTAAAGTCTTTATAATCATCTGCTAAACACCTGACACACATCCATTTAAAGTCTTTATTATCATCTGCTAAACACCTGACAGACATCCATTTAAAGTCTTTATTATCATCTGCTAAACACCTGACAGACATCCATTTAAGGTCTTTATAATCATCTGCTAAACACCTGACAGATATCCATTTAAAGTCTTTATTATCATCTGCTAAACACCTGACAGACATCCATTTAAAGTCTTTATTATCATCTGCTAAACACCTGACAGATATCCATTTAAAGTCTTTATTATCATCTGCTAAACAACTGACAGATATCCATTTAAAGTCTGTATTATCATCTGCTAAACACCTGACAGATATCCATATAAAGTCTTTATAATCATCTGCTAAACACCTGACGGGCATCCATATAAAGTCTTTATAATCATCTGCTAAACACCTGACAGACATCCATTTAAAGTCTTTATAATCATCTGCTAAACACCTGACAGAAACTGTTTGCACATTTGCAAAAGATCTCTTAGATGTCCCATGAACCTTTAGAATATGTTTTTAAGATGTGTTTGATTCAGAATGGATGTACAAAAGCTCTTTCTAAGATGTAAAGCTGCTGTTATGTTTTATATAGCAAATGTTGTCCACATCTTTAGGAGACATCGTAGAGACACACAGTCTGTAATTCATGGCCTTGTGGTTAGAGAGTTTGACTCCTAACCCTAGGGTTGTGGGTCTAATTCTCGGGCCGGCATTACCATGACTAAGGTGCCCTTGAGTGTGTGTATTCACTACTGTATATGTGCACTTTGGTAAAATTCAGGGCACGAATTCTGAGTATGGGTCACCACACCGGGCTGCATGTAACGTCACTTTACATGTGCTATCTGGAAATGCTAATTCAGTTGACAGATGAACCATA
>CM065677.1:10088263-10128263 GCA_033220385.1 Triplophysa yarkandensis | reverse complement strand
TCCTGATGTCTTAAACAAATACAACGTCTGTTCTTGACTGAATTTTCATTAGAAGAAATAAATTGGCACACCCCGCATTTTTGCTTTTGGCTGCTTTAAGGATAGTTCCTCCAAAAATGAACATTAGGTCATCATTTACTCACGCTTAAGTCATTTTGGGCGTGTTTGATTTTTTGTTTTCAGCAGAACACAAAAGAAGATACTTTGAAAAAGTTTGTAACCGAACAGCAGCAGCACCCATTTTCTTTTAATTGGAACCAAAACCAGTGTAAGGGAGATCATCACTATTCGGTTACAGACATTCTTCAAAATCTTAACTATCATCTTCTGTGTTTTGTGGAAGAAAGCCATACAGGTTAGAAATGACGACAACATTTTCATTTTTGGGTGATCTATCCCTATGAGACTACACTTGTGCACGTCCGGATGTTGCGAGCTAACCCTTTATCATCTCTCCTTAAACAGACCCCAATGCCTGGAAAAATGGACGCCTTTACAAAGGTCTCCTATTCCTTGTTCTTCACCTTTTTGCTTGCGCTGAGTAGATTATAATGTTGCCTCATCTCACCTCTACATATTAAACCTTGGTTGTGCTGCTTGTGTTGTGGCTTAATTTAGATATAAACAGGCCTATAGGGGAATATGAACATGTACAGGGCTCCATCCCTTTAGGATTACTTACAATTTGCTCTCTAACTGCCATGTGCTATTTAAAATACACCTTGTAATGAAGATAAAAGGTCTTCATCTGGATTGGTTTCCTTCCCACAATGCACTGCACTTGGCCTTGTTGTATAGCAAGTTGTTTTTGTTTGCATAATTTTTTTTATGTTGCCCTTTACAAAGAGTGTATATAAATATGATTATGATTGATTCCTCTGAATAAAGTCAACAATGTACAGCAAAGAAAGTTTGGTATGGATGTAAAAGTAAAAGTGCCTTATGTTTGACTGTGTTGTGGTACTATTGATAATGTTGTCAACAATTTTGTCGACAGGAGTGGATGGAGAAGAGTGGGGGAAGTTTCTACACACAAAAAACAAGGTATTGAAACCAATACAATACAGCTTTGGAAAAAGACTTTACAATTGGCTCAGACTAAGGTCAAACATGTGTTACCTGTTTGCAAGTATTCTTTTTGTAAAGAATTCTTTGCTTTTAAACTAGTAATCACAAAACCCTAAATATATTATGTTGAGAAACAATTGATAGTGGATTTAAACATAATAATAATATTAACAATAATAATAATAATAATAACTCTCTTATTTACTCAACCTCTTGACATTTTGAACCTGGATGGTGTACTTTTTTCAACAGAAAACAAAAAGATATTTTGAAGACATACACCTATTGACTTGCATTAGTTTTGAGTCTATACATCTTCAAAAAATCTTATTTTTTGTTTTGTAGAAGAAAGGAAGGAAGCCAAACAGGTTTGAAATGATGAAAGGATGAGTTAATGATGAAACCATTTTCATTTTTTAAATTTTCATTTAATAGACACAATAAAAACAGTTGTTTAATTGAATCATCTTAATTCTCCAGACCTTTTTAAGTTTTAAAATGATCGTCTCTATATTATGATTAGAAATTAATTGTTTTTGTTTTTCAGATCTACACAGAGTTTGACGAAATCAGGCAAGAAATCGAAAATGAAACCGAAAGAATTTCTGGTAATAATAAGGTACGTCATCATGTTTTTGATTCTTTTAACCTGGTGTGGCTTCTGCTGGTTGTCCCATATTTTGTTACAGACTTAATTAAATGTAACTATTTATTTAACAGGGGATCAGCGATGAACCCATTCACCTGAGAATCTTCTCCCCCCATGTTGTCAACCTCACCCTGGTTGACCTGCCTGGCATCACAAAGGTATTTTACAGTACAATAATGTGCAGCAGAGATTCATATTATTCCTAAATGTTTAACTTTTAACATTAATGTTTGTTATCAGGTCCCAGTTGGAGATCAGCCCAAAGATATTGAACTACAGATTCGGGAGCTTATCTTAAAGTACATTGGCAACCCCAACTGCATCATCTTAGCTGTCACTGCGGCAAACACCGATATGGCCACGTCTGAGGCTTTGAAGGTCGCCCGTGAAGTGGATCCAGATGGTCAGCATGTTTTGTTTTATCACACACTACTGGCCAAAATTTTGGGACACTTGAGTGAAATATTTATCTCTTTTTTTACTTTTGATTTGATGGTTTAAGCCTAAATGTCGGAAATTAGTTTAGTAGACAAAAAATATAATTTAGCAAATATACATATTTTTATGACAATTTTTTACTTTAACTGAATTTTGAAGAAGTAAAAGCCAGGACAAGTACAGAATAGACAGGGACCCCTTTAAAATTATTTTAAAGTGTCTTATCCTGAGCCCTTATGGAGCTGCTTCAGAAAGTGACAAGAACAATTTCTCCAAATTGTAGTCAAAAGCTGTACACTACACTGTGTGACTGCACTGTACATGATCAAATAAAACAGATTTTATTTTTTCAGGTAAAACCAAATTCCTTTGTTTTATTTTATAATTTTTTAATCATTATTATTATCATCATTATTATTATTGTTATTATAAACATTTCAAAAAAAATTAATGCCTCAATGAGTAAATGTCCAGAAACTTTTGACCGGTAGTGTTTTCATGCAGTTTTAGATTTTTTTTTCCTTTTAATGCAATTCATTTATGAGATTTTTTTTAAATGGCAGTACTTACATTTCTTGCATGTGTCTGCTGTCAGGTCGCAGAACGCTGGCTGTGGTGACCAAACTGGATCTGATGGATGCTGGTACGGATGCTATGGATGTGCTTATGGGCAGAGTCATTCCGGTCAAACTTGGATTAATAGGAGTGGTCAACAGGTAAAAAAAACAATAACTCAACTATGATAAAATGACCATGCTCCTGTACAAGAAGCTTATTGGTCGATAGCAGTTGTTCTGTTGGGATGCATAGTTGGCAAAAGCTATGTTCAGGTGTTTTAATGATTTAATATCTTTATCCAGGAGTCAGCTGGACATCAATAACAAAAAAAGCGTGGCCGACTCCATCCGTGATGAATATGCCTTTCTGCAGAAGAAATATCCCTCGCTTGCCAACAGAAATGGAACCAAATACCTTGCAAGAACATTAAATAGGTAGATGTTCCTATTGGCTTTTAAAGTGTTGATGCTAGAAATTATCTAAATGAATGTATAATATAACATAAAGAATTATTTTCTTTATTTTTCCGTCAGATTGTTAATGCACCACATCAGAGATTGTCTGCCAGAGCTGAAGACACGTATCAACGTTCTAGCTGCCCAGTATCAGTCTCTGCTCAGCAGTTATGGTGAGCCGGTTGATGACAAGAGCGCCACCTTGCTGCAACTCATCACCAAGTTTGCAACGGAGTATTGCAACACTATTGAAGGAACGGCCAAATACATTGAGACGGCTGAACTGTTAGAATCTCTCTTCTTCTTTTTTATGATATAGGACAAATATATGTATGATAATGTTCACAGCTGGTGTGTTGTGATATTGTAGGTGCGGTGGTGCAAGAATATGTTACATTTTCCACGAGACGTTTGGTAGGACGCTAGAGTCAGTTGACCCTCTAGGAGGACTCACGACAATAGATGTGCTGACAGCCATCAGGAATGCTACGGTGGGTTGAAAGCTTGATAAGTGTTTTTATAGAAATCTTCGAGCTTAAGGAGTGCATTTTTATAGCACGTGCCCTCTTAAGACCTTTTAAATAACACTGTATAGTGGCTGGTTTATAACACCATTAAAGTGATAAAGTGAAAGTTTACACAAGAATAAAAATGTGTCATTTATTCTTGCTCTTGTTATTTCAAAGCTGTCTGACTTTCTACAGAATATAAGAAGATTTTTTTAAAGAATATTGGAAACTGACACCCAATTTGTCCATATAATAGAAGTTAATGGGTCCCTATCATTCTTCAAAATATATTCTTTGTGTTATACTGAAGGGAGTCATACAAATTTCAAGTGATAATTTGGGGAAAATGTTTGATTTTGGGTGAACTATAACTTTAACCAAAGCAGAGATTTCTGAATTTCTTACAGGGAATTTTTGGTAACATGGTTGTTGTGTGCTTCTGCAGGGTCCTCGTCCTGCTCTGTTTGTTCCAGAGATTTCGTTCGAGCTTCTGGTAAAGAGACAGGTAAAGCGTCTGGAGGAACCCAGTCTGCGGTGTGTGGAGCTGGTGCATGAGGAGATGCAGCGGATCATTCAGCACTGTAGTAACTACAGCACTCAGGTATACTGTAAAAGAAAGTGAGTGTTAAAAATAGATTTGACATAATGCATGTGTCTGGTCTAAAAATCCCAGACAATCAGAATAAACAGGAGGTGGGATAGTGATCAAAGTAAGCTGTTGAGCACCATCTAGATGTTTGTTAGAGAAATACTTCACCCGAAACCATCATTTTTGTTATGAATTACTTAACTTTAAATTTCTGCTGTTTCATGGAAAGATATTTGAAAGAATGTTAGCAACTAAGAATTCTGGGGAACCATTGACACATTCATAAAAAAAAATTTGTGAGGAAAAGGGTGAGGAATGCTTGAATAAAAAAGATAGATCATACATATGAGAGTACATATGAAACCTAAAGGATGAAATGATGCAAAATATTATTTTGCTTTTCTTGTTTTTAAAAATAGGAGTTGCTTAGGTTTCCAAAGCTCCATGATGCTATAGTTGACGTGGTCACCTCTCTGCTCAGGAAGAGGCTTCCGGTTACCAATGAGATGGTTTGTTTCATTTCTTAACCATAAATATGGCATGAATTTATTCTTCAATTGAATTTATACTTTTCCAGGTTCACAACTTGGTGGCCATTGAGTTGGCTTACATCAATACCAAACACCCAGACTTTGCAGATGCTTGTGGACTCATGAACAACAACATTGAGGTTAACCTACTTTATATGTTTGAGAATAGATGTGAGGTCCAAAATTTATCCATTAGAAAAAATGTGACGTGAAATTTTTTGCAATAGGAGCAGAGGCGTAACAGGATGAGAGAGATGCCCTCAGCTGTGCCGCGTGATAAGGTATGCCTTATTGTGAGATATTGTGGTTATTATCTTCTTTTCCAAACATTTGGCTGCAGATAGCACTTCTGATGTAAACCTCTACTCTTCTCAGCATTTCTCTCTCACTCTGGCGTTTCTTGCTTGTTTTGATCAAAGTTGATTAGATAGAAATCTGGTGCTTTCAACCTTTAGCTGACTAGATTATTTTGCTCTCTGTTCATGTGTCTTTGTAGTCCTTAAAAGGTCCTGGTGGGCACTCAGTGTCGCCCACCGAGCAGCCGCCTGCTGAGGGCGAGGGCTCTAAGGTGTGTGGCGCCCCCTGTTTCTGGAGGCAATGCATGGCGTTGATTTTCAATCAAACTTCTCCCCCTAAAACTTTTAACTGTAAACCCACTGAGTGCATGGTGACTAAATACTAAACCAAGGACATATGTTTTTTCCTGTGCTGTTTGGTTTGTATAGACTGGAGAGGAATGCTGTTTGGGGAAATTTGCTTGCTCTAAAAACTCCCCAAGCTCTTCCTGTTTTTGTATGCTGATTATTTTATCCTAGACGTAAACGTTTTTTTTACTCTTAAATAAAAATTCTATCAATATTTACTCACCTTTGAGTTGTCAAATCAAGATATATTTCTTTGTTGGGTTGAACACAGAGAAAGATAATGGCAAAAATGCTTATTACCAAACTTTTCTTGGCCCCCATTGACCCCTATAGTTGGAAAAATACTTTCTTTGTTCTGATGGACACAAAATTATATATTTTGAAGATTGTACGACAATAACTATTTGATTACAAACGTCCTTAAAAATGTCTTTCTCTGTGTTTAACCAGACAAAAAAGAATACAGATTTGAAAAACTAGAGAGTAAACAATATATATCAGAATTTTCATTTTTGGGTGAACTATCCTTTTAAAGTTTCTGTCTCTATGTAGTTATACATTCATGAAGCATTTTAACATGTTACTTAAAGAAAATTGGGGTTACGCGTGAATAAAGCCCAATTGGACTGATTTTAGAATTAAGGGTGTTTTTATAGTTCTTCTGCAGAACACAAAAGAAGATATTTTGAAGAATGTTGAGAACCAAACAACATTGCTTCCATTGACATTTCTAAATAAATCTTGTGTTTCACAGAAGAAAGACATATTCAGGTTTTTAGAGTATAAGAGTAAATACAATTGATGGAACTTATATTTCTGAGTGAACTATCCCTTTAAATACATAAACTGCTATATACGTGTGTGTGTGTGTGTGTGTGTGTGTGTGTGTGTGTGTGTGTGTGTGTGTGTGTGTGTGTGTGTGTGTGTGTGTGTGTGTGTGTGTGTGTGTGTGTGTGTGTGTGTGTGTGTGTGTGTGTGTGTGTGTGTGTGTGTGTGTGTGTGTGTGTGTGTGTGTGTGTGTGTGTGTGTGTGTGTGTGTGTGTGTGTGTGTGTGTGTGTGTGTGTGTGTGTGTGTGTGTGTGTGTGTGTGTGTGTGTGTGTGTGTGTGTGTGTGTGTGCACTATACGTAATAAATAGCAGCACCATTCCTTCTATGCTAGCTTTTGCTCACCTCTTCAGCTATTTAAACATACTCTCAGTTCTGCTGCCAAACCAATGTTGTGTACAAACTGCTAGTCCATTGCATCCACATAAGCACATACATCACCAATGAAGTTAACCTTACTAGCTCTTAACGCTCAGATGTTGTTTTGGTGTATCAGGGGGCTGGAGCAGCTCAGGGAGACCAGGATGGAGGTACAGGAAGCTGGCGAGGCATGCTGAAGAAAGGTGAGGATGGCCAAGGCGACGACAAATCCAAACTGCATAGCTTCATTCCCTCCAGCCCTCAGAAAGGACATGCAGTGAACCTACTTGATGTGGTGGGTCCAAATTCACTTTATCGCATGGTAAAATGTGCCTGACACGACATATTTTGAGTAAATACTATCATATGTGCATCAAAAGGTTTTCTGACTGTGTCTGATTGAAATACTGATGATTGATGTTTTGCCAGCCTGTGCCGGTTGCCAGGAAGCTGTCCGCTCGTGAGCAGCGGGACTGTGAGGTCATCGAGAGGCTCATCAAATCCTATTTCCTCATTGTGCGCAAAAACATTCAGGACAGGTGTGTGACATAAAACAGCGTTGAGATACTAGCTGAAATCTCTATTGTTACATGAATCTTCCCTATTTCTCTATAAAAGTGTACCAAAGGCTGTGATGCATTTCCTGGTGAATCACGTGAAGGATAGCTTACAGAGCGAGTTGGTGGGACAACTGTATAAACAGGGTTTGCTGGATGACCTCCTCACCGAGTCAGAAGACATGGCCCAGCGCCGCAATGAAGCTGCAGATATGCTGAAGGTACAAATGCCAATGAAGCCAACATGGCGGCGATGGCAAAGCTCCCGGTGTTGCTGAACTTGTATGTTTCTCTTTACAGGCTTTACAGAAAGCAAGTCAGGTGATCGCTGAGATCCGAGAAACACACCTGTGGTGAAATCCCAGGCCCCTCCCACTTCACTCAAGCCCTTGGTCCGCAACGGACGATCCCATCTGGACTTCCAGATAGCCAACTTGAAAATGCACTGCTGTCAATTTGTGTGTAACGAATATAGTTTTATTTTGAATGCCATGGACTTCAGCTACATTGGGCAGCCCATATCATGTCACATCTGCACCGTCTCATTCAGTGATATCTTTAATGTATGTAAGCTCCGGATAATTTGTGTGGAACACGTGTCTCTGATGTAGCCTAAATTAAAGCTAGTGATATCGAAAAAAAGGAATTTTGGTTTTGGGCTGTAACACATAGGACTGTTATTAGTAACATGACAGGAAAATCAATATGGTGTCAGTTGTATCATTCACTTTAAATATTTAATTTAATTGAATAGTTCTGTTTTTTATTTCTTTGGTTGTACAAAAAAAGTTAAGTTAATGGAATGGGTTAGGTACGTTTTGTAGAATGATGGTAGATTTGTTTTCCAGACACACAGCTTTCATCCTAAATAACAATACCACTTCACTTGTACAGTATAGTCAGTTTATGTTTGACTTTAAGAAGCAGTGCACAACAAAGCAAAAATGTACAGCCTGAGCATTTTTGTACATTCTGAACCATTTAAAATACACCCACAAATAAACGAGCTAAGGAAAAATCTTAGATCTGTTGCCTGCTGTCAGCATCTATCTCAGCCGTCCTCCCATTTTGCCTTTGCCACGGCCCTTGGCACTGCAACATAAAAACAAGTTTAAATGACCTATTTTGGTATTTAAATGGACTTTAAATAGTTCATGAGATTGTGGTTAATACCTCTGGTGATCCTGTACCCGTGCAAGGAGCTGATTTATCTGTAAGAGACAAACCGAAGCTGATCACTAACAAAATAAAGTGATAACAAACACAACCTGTTGACCTCCAATTACACTCCAGCCGTAAACAGTGAGCGGGTATTTATTTCTTTTAAATTAAGCCTGTTAGCAGTTCGTGCTTGTGGTTTGACATCAGGTTTTAACTCAATTGTGTTTTGGAAATAACTTAAGGTGGTTCTCTGTGAATTATATTTTATTATAATATATTATATATTTAAATATATGTGCTGTACTATCTTATTCATAGCATAGGTGAGTAGCCAACATCTTATTAATGATACAAGATGGACTCAAGTTACGTAACGCTTACGTCATATTTCTGGCGTTTCAGTTTCTCGTTCAGATCATACTTCTCAGCCTCCAGTCCCATCAGCCACTGCCACAGTTCATTGGCTTTATCCCTAACAAATTGACATTTTATTAATATACAGCAATGACTGGATGTATTCTTCATTGCAGCTACTTCTGAAAGCTACACAGATATTGTCCATAATATTTGTACTACAATTTACAGAGGAATCTGTGACACTAGATGTTGGTAAATTGTACTATAAAGGCCGTACTTGAGTTTGTCATCGCTCAGATGGTCAATGTTGAGTGCCTTCTTTCGATCAGCCAGGATTTTCTTCTTTTTCTCTCTTTCTGTCTGTTTCTTGGCACCTTTGCGGCCCTCACCCTTTTATTGAGGATAAAATGTTAGTGGCAGAAATAGAATAAAGATTATGTGACTTGGTAGTATTAAATAAGACATTCACCCTTTGCTGCATTCCACCGTATTGATGGGTCATGTTAGTGAGAGCTTTTTTCTTTTTGGCATCTTCATCGTGTTTCTTCCTCTGCTCCTCTTGTTCCTTCCTTTCTCTCTCTTCCTGCAAGTTACAATCTAAATTAGATTATGGGTCTCAAGTCCATTTTTCTCATTTGGTGGAAATATTTATTTGCTGTGGAATCAAGTTGAAAATGAAAAAAGTAAAGAAATGATTCAACAGATTGCAAAATTTGCAAGTTGCAAAATGGTGCAATCGTGCGTTCCAGTTTGACCATCTTAAATAAACTTCTCTGAACAGAATTCAGAGTTCAACCTTAAACCTGTCATTGTACTCTATTTGTCATTTTGAACCTGTATGACTCTCACAATGAAAAGATGTATTTTGAAGAAAGTGCAGAAGTGGCACTTAAATACTTCTATTGAATGGACATAAAACCAATGCAAGTGAATGGTCAGCAAGTTCAGTAAATGAGGACACAACTTTTGTGATAGACATTCCATTGCACAATATTTTCAGTATATAAGTAAACACACAATTTCATTGACAACTTACAGCAAGTCTGGACTGACGCTCTTTCTCTCTCTCGGCACGTACTCGCTGCTGGTCAGCTCTCTCTGCACGCCTCTTTTCCTGTTCAACAGACACATTTGCAAAAAGAGTTCCTCTCATAAGTTTGCAGAATCTGCAAGGGGTTTATACAACAAGAATAACAAATAAAACTAACATTTCTTAATATATTAGTACCTTATAAGAGGCTGTTTGATATAACTGATATTTGAGCTGTAAACTACCCAATGTTCTCAACAAAAAGTCCTCCACGTTGGGTATGTTGTGTTTTTTTTAAGTTCACCCCACTTTCACAATGATATTGAGGTCCAGCATTGACTCACAGAAAGCTACAGGCATTGATGCTTCAGGAGACAACACACATATTAAAAACCATGTAAACCTTTAAACAGGATCCTTTTTCTAATCTCACTTATTACTATGTCCAGTGCAATACCCATAAACATCTGGTAGGAAGCCTGGCTAAAAGAAACAAATTATAGTCATCACGGCCATGCATTTAAAATATTAACTATTCTGCACACATAAACATAAGTCGAAAACACTCACGATTCTGTTGACCAAAGCAAGGAGTTCTTCTTCATCCTTCTGTCTCTGAATAAAATGAGCTTCTATGAGTGACTGAAGCTCGGTTAAATCCTTCTCCTGACGCTTACGGGTTATGTCCTGTAACACAAATACCCCAGGTTACAAAAAATGTGTGAATGTGAAGAAAAAGATGTAGATTGAGAAGATGAAATTCCTACTAACATCAAAATCGACTTTTTCTCCTTCTGGAATCTTTGGTGCTTGAATATTTGATAGGTACCTTAAGATGAGTAAAGTACATTATGTAATGTACATATTTACTGTAATGATAGATATGAAGGATGGTGAAGCTTACTTTGGTTTGGACTTGGATTCATCCACTAGATTTTAGAGGAGTTTGTTGTTTGTTATTATCAGCAATGAAACAGAATGCATAAATGCATAAAACACATTCAAAAAAAATATAGTATTATGTTACTGTATGTTTAAAGCTATAGTCCACCAAAATATTTAAATTTGGTCATCATTTATTTACCCCAATATCGTTTAAAAACTGTATGACTATTTCTTTTTTCTTCCGCAAACACAAAGGAAGATATTTTGAAGAATGCTGGTAACTGGAGAGTAGTGGAATGAAAGTGAATATACGTCGCTTCCCAGCATTCTTCAGAATATCTTCTTTGTGTTCTGCAGAAGAAAGAAAGTCATTTTTGGGTGAACTTGCATTGAACTTTCAAGTTATTTTTCAATATGTTCAAAATCATTTTTTCTCACCTTCCTCCCTATTATAATGAGATAATGCAAAGACAAACACAAAGACAAACAATGAATAAGAAAAAATAATCCAATTGTATCACTGTTTATTCTTGGATGCAAAAAAAAGAAAAGAGTAAAATATTGTGACTTACTGAACTCCATCCTCTATCACATCCTCTGTATCAGACATCTCTACACGTGAGATATTAGACACAGCACATAAAAATATCAAAACATGTCATTAACATCACACATCAACACTACTATACCTTTTAGAGTCAAGTAGAGTCTTGTTACCCGGTTCTTTGTTAACCTGAGAGGCAAGCCCTGCTCTCAGAGTTCCGTGTTGGGACAGGTGGGCTCAGGCTAACATACTACCAGATCATGTGACCACAATGCCCTTCCATTGGTGTGCCGACAGGCTTCATCTATTGTTAGACCTTCAAATGCACTTCATCAGTGAAATTCTAAAACCCCACATTCTATTCAAACCACACATAGCTGGCCTTGTTGTGTCACCCCATGAAACCTGATACCTGTAGTATTGCATATAGAAACAATAAGAAATCGTGTGCATCTTTATGTAGGTATGCAGGTGTTGGACTTGATACGTTAAACAGCTGCGATGAGATACAGAATGAGCACATTGATGCACTGTATTGAAAACTAAGTACCTTTATTTTTGGGTTCTCTAAATAGAAAACATTTGACATAAACCAGGCACAAAGCAACAAGATCAAAATACTATATTGAAATGCATTATATAGCGGTGGAGGAAATAAAAAGAATTAATTTTTAATGCACATCATTCGGAAGTTAAGAATATGTAAAGGCACTTTAATAAAATGCACACATTTATAACATTCTTCAATTCAAGCCTTTTATAAAGTCTAACATTTCTGGTAGCTACACTTAAGATTGATTTTTAACATAATTTCTCTTAAAATTTGAAAACATAAAATCTTAAAAATACTTCATTTATTCGTGTGGAACATGATAAAATTGTGTTATTTCAACAACCCATTTTTTAAGTGCATGGTTTTTGTAAAAGGGATGCATGAAATTAAAATGTTTTTTACCTGATGTCATAAAGAGTTAAACAAAATGCATATCAGAGCTTGATAATGAATTTGTTTCAGTCATTTATTTCAACCTACAAAAGAGTTGTTGGAATGACTTAATTAAATCTGTTTATTTAAGTTTTTTAAAAAGACCTTCAGATTCTAAACCTCATTTTACATTTCCTCTGTGAGTTTTTGTATAAACTAGTAAACAATTGGTGAAGTTACAAATCCTCACAATAAAGTGAGTTATTATTGTTAACAGAAATGAGATGTCTTGGCCTACATTAAAAGCCAGGATTGTGGTTATCCAGTTACTTCCGTGACATATCGTCAGAGACCCGTTACAGAAATAACTGGACTTACATGATTGTTGCCTCGTCACTGGTGCTGATGCAGTTACTGTAAGCCCAGTTGACCAATAACAGTAGACTAGACCGTTTGAACAGAGTACCCTCCACTGAAAAAAATAACCCAGCTGGTTTTCCATAATTAATTTTGTTGAAGAATTCTTCAGATTTATTATGTAGCTCAATCTATTCTTTGTACAAACTATTTTTTTTCTGTGTGTTGAACGAAAAATTGCTCATACTGCAAACTCAATTTTAGCATTTTAGCATGCTTACTTGTAATGTAATATTATCTAAGACATACATTTAGTGAGAAGTAAATAGTGGTATCTGTACTGGTATTAGTACGTTTACTGCTCAATAAATTAAGTTACAAACTTAATGATGAATAGTGGGCTCCCTTAAACTAAACACAATAAAACTAACCATGTTAAAACTCATTTAAAAAAAAATCCAAAACACACAAAAAAAACACTTAAAATGACCGTTAATCTGGAGAATGTATCTCCATGCTGCCAGAGGCAAAGCATATTGTGACTTAAAAATAAATTGACCAGTTAAATAAACAAAATATATGTATGTTGTCTCAACACAAAAAATAGCTAATAAAATAACGTAATAAAACAAATAATGTAATAAAATAAAATTGGATTTACATAATAATTTGTATTTTCATTTACTCATATAAAATAAGTTAAATAAATTATGTAAATTGTTCCCCAATATTTTTTTAATCTGATTTTTACTTAATTTTTTTATGCTATTTTAACTCTGTTAAGTGTATCTTTATTTTATATTTTCACAAAATTAACCAAGGCACAAAAACATTTTTTTCAAAATGGAGAGCGGGCCATGAACTTTCAGGGACTAAATGTGACTGTTCTTTAGACAGGAGGAAAGCTGCGAGATAATACTTATAATGAAACTAATAATGCATTCTTATTACATGTAATGGCATTGATGTATAGTTGAGGATTCAAACAATACAACTATTAATAGTTTAATCACCAAACAAGGGTCTCTTTAACATTATTATTTCTTAAATTATTTTGAATATTAATTATTTACCTGTTTAAATTGAGTAATTCCACAAAAAAAAATCGCGTATGGTTCATTTATAAGAGGTGCATAAAATTTAAAATGTTTTTACATTTATTTAGAATAAACGAAGATCAGGAACAGAGACAAGGATTTTAACCTTACTCAATTTAATCATGTACATTGCTCCTACACAGTAAAGTTAATTTACCATAACTTTTTCAAACAACATTATTTAAGAGAAAGTATGCTTAGTAAATTTGTTTTTGTTTTGATTAGATGTGCATGATTAAATTAAGTTATTCTAACAACTCTTTTTTTGTTTACAGATAAAATACTACATTTTATTGCAAACATAATTCAGATGGTTTTCAGATTGTGGGTCACATGTCTGTTTTATTACGATCACAGTGCAAAATGGAATAACAACCAATTTAACAATTAATTTAGCATAAGAATAACATTAGTAAGTCAATTCTTTTTTGTTCAGCACTGAAAAAAATTGTTTTTTGGATTTACTTATGAACATTGAACAACATTGTCTCTTGAAATTTGCACAAAACGTTGATAACCTAATATAATTTTGTGGAAATGATGTACAGGATAAAATTAAGTTATTCCATTAACCCTTTTATTCAGTTTGTGTTTGACTTATAAATCAAATTTTTTATGCATCCATTAAATGTGAATGTAATAAATGTGCATTAAAATATTCAGCTTGATAAAAGTCTTTTCAATGATATCCAATTTAACATCTGGTTGCTGAGTAAGTTATTTGCATTTTATTCGCTTGTCTCCCATCTTCTGTCCGGTGTTTTTATTTTCTTGTTCCTAAAAGAAAACACATAGGTAAAAATCATTTAAAGAGCTAGTACACACATAATCCATAGTCACAATTGTTCTATCTAGCTGCTGTGTAGAACGTCATGCTTGTAACCCTGTGGGCATTTTAACACTTCCTCAAATACACAAAAGCAAAGTGTTCAACATGTCCCACCTGCTCTAAGTTAGCGCAAATAAATTCACATGACATGGTCAGAGGTCTTAAGTTGTGTCGCAAGTGTGAGAAATGCCTGCTACTTTGTCATCCATGTATCTGACAAGGACAAATTTAACTGGTGACAGGCTGTATATAGCTTCCGCCGGCTTACTACATATACAAACTAAGAGGTCATGCCATCTTTACTAGAACCCACTATGGTATGTGTCACACACAAGTGTAAAGGCAGATAATATGAAACTATCAATCCCATAATGCTTTCTAACTCTGGATGTTAAACTGGTTTGCTGTGTGATATCATGGTAATCCAGTGATATGTGTGATGGAACAGCTGCGGCAGGGAATGTGATGCATCACAGACTCTTGTTGCTCGATGCCATGCTTGTGGGGAAGGGTGGAAAAGACTCGTCGAAATTATGCCCGACATGCTGACGTCCAGCACAGGACTGATGCAGGAGAACAAGGTTGTGTCTTTAAATATACAGTAACGTTATATTTCTACAAGATTTATGACAGCGCTGGCCAGTTGGGGTTATGAGTTCAGCAGACGCAAAGAATATGCTGTCATCACACCATCAAAACGCCTCCTACAACTGAACCTTGTTTGAAACCTGAAGATGTTCTTTGTAATTGAAAAAAAAGAAAGGCTATAATAGAATTTATTGCTAATAGAAAATTAAAATAATGTGTTTAAAATTCCCGATATATACTAAATGTTAAATACTCAAAATCTATATATATATAAACTTTGCAGTATATACTTTATATATAAAAGTTTTATTATAAGACATTTATTCGTTTTTTTATTTTATAAATGCTTTTTTTGCCTTGAATTAAGTTTATTTTCGTACTCCATTGTCAGATATTGTGTTATTTTTTTCCTTAAAAAACAAAAAAGTTACTTACCATTAGTGACAAATTTACTCTTGGCTGCAGACACCTGAAACAAACACAATAACTAATTTCTCAAGCAAAAATAGTGCAGAATTCATATCTATTTACCAATGACAGAGTCGTTTATATACAGAGTATATAAATAAGTTAATTAAAAATACATTTAATTAACAATTAATCACAAGCAATTGCATCCAAAAAAGGTTGTATTTACATAATAAATGTTCTGTGCAGATACTTATAATTATAAAATGTTAACTAAATATTTTATGTATTTTTTATTTAAATAATTAAAAAAATATTTGTATATTTTTTTGTATGTTATTAAATTTTTGTCAAAAAACTGCACTGCAAATAAATCTTCAATCTTATAAGTGTTACACATCAAACCAACAGCACACAGCCACTGTCAATCAACCAATAAGCAAGCTCAGGTATTTACATCACTTGAAAGCAACGTGGTCATTCGCTATATAGCTAACCAGAAGGTTATGATTAATAAAAGTGATAAACAATCAATAAAACATAGTGACACACATCAGGCACCACTATACTCACTGTGATACCTCAAAATATAGGAAACAATATCAATGCTTTTTCTGTCTCATTCAAAGAAAACAGAATATTAATAAAACAGCTTGTTATACTGTACAATGTATAATATTCTGATATCCTTACCTTGACAGGAGTGGAGCCCTTTGGTTCCCACAGGCCTCTTGTTTTGGTGACTTCAGCTGGCTTCTGGTCCTGCCAAAGGCACATCATCAGTTAGAATGGCAGAATAAGACGTCTGTGTTTTGTCTATTTAAAATGTACCTTTACTGAACAAAAGCAGTGGACAGATAATGGACAGCAGGAGAGAACAGACAGGAAAAAATAGATGGAATGGCCATAGCTGGAGATTTGAGATTAAAACAAATAAAATCAGTACCTTAAGTAACATAGAATCTACAAGTGGGCCAGTTAGTGTTATGAGTTCAAAAGAAAAAAGGAGTATAAAATAGAGAATAAAGAAATACATAAATGAATAAATAAATATAGAAAATATATAAACTAATAAATAACTGAGCAAATAATTCATTAAATTAATGATGAAATAATTAAATACATTTAGAAATACTTAAAAGAATTATTAAATGCTGAAATAAATAATTATATGCTGAAATAAATTAATACAGATATTCATGGATGAAAAAATAAATGTCATATTTTTGTGCTATTTTTTTATCATTTGCATTATACTAGCATTAGTACTTAAAACCGTGCCATTTTACCAAAGCTCGAATTATCCACAAACAAAAACACTTGATCTGATCGGTTTGTCTAATTGACCAATACTGCATTGAGAAATACGGACACAGAATTAACGGAGTAAAAAATGTTGAAAAGCAGAAATAAATATAAAAACAAATAAATGTAGAAACACATATATGAATTTTTTCTTTTTATTTGCATTTATTGATTTCAGAATTGAATTCTTGATTTATTTGTTTATTAATTTTCTACTGAACACATTTCTATACTTATTTATTTATTAATTTATGTACTCCCATATTTATTCATTTATTTTCACTCAAGTCATTTTCTCATCCTTCATACTGTTTCATGCAAAAATACAGTAAAAATATTTTAAATGTAGTAAACTATAATAAACACATCCTTAGTAAATTGGATACCGTCCAGTAAAATGGATAATTTTAGATACTTTGGTTTCATTACAGTTAGATTCATTACATATATTATTATAGTTATTGTGGTAAAACTATGTATAAGAGATATAACTTAACATTATAAAATAAATAATGTTGGGATACTGTATCCCAGATGGTCTAATGCAATTCATTACAGACTCACTTGAGGGCTCCCTGTACCGCACAGAATATGAGAACACACCATTAAACCAGTAGGACACAACCTGTGTGAAACCAACTCTTACCAAGAGAGTTTTGCATAAAATCTCGTAAAAGTGTAAGTATATAAGAAATCATAATTTACTTTCCATAAACAAATCCTAAAGAAATTCCCCTCAATGACACAACTTGTGTCTCAGTATATTTCATATTGCATGATGATTGTAAAAATCTCTTTGATGAAAGTCACCTTCACATACGGTTATTAATATCTGATTTATCCCCTTATGCATGTGCCCTACTGTAAGAGGCTATGATCTTAAAGACTGGAAAGAGAAGCTTAAAATAAACACAGAGCCTTGAGTCGAATATAGCCTGAGAGAATGACAAAAAGAATGTCTGGGCTTGATGTCTGCCCCATCACAATCTTCAACCCAATAAAGTCTTTAGAATAGTGTGTCTTAAGAAAATATGAAGGAGAGGTTGATAACAAGATAAAAAGAAAGGTTTGTCGGAAAAGTGAACAAATATTAATATACCAGCCTTGATATCCAAACCTGAACTTACCATTTTCACCGGTTCAGGGTTTTTCACACTTGGTTTTTCAGGTTCAGGTGTTGGCTTTGTTTCGGCAGGTTTCTGCTCTGGTGTCTTGGTCTTCCAGGTGTTAATGCGACTGGACACACCTGTGTTCAGGCCAGCCGTTTCCTGATCGAACATAAATCTTAGTACTGATTTTCAATTCAAACAAATCCTTTTAGTTAAATGCACGAAAAGATCTGTACCTTTGTGCCCGCCGGGGGGCTTGTGGGACATGTTGTAGGAGTAGCAACATTTCCTTTCTCCCACATACTCTTGATGTTACGCACTCCTTCAGCTACAGGTACATCCAAGGGAGATTTAGGTGACTTGGGCACATCTTTAGTCTGGTTTGGAAGAGGTTGTGAGTCACATGTTGGAGTTTTAACAGATCCAGATTCATTGGTCAATATTTCTCACCTGAAGGGCAGAATTGTACTGTTCCAATCGGTTCCCAATCTTGCAAACTAATGGAGTGTGTGAGATCTTTAATGGACTAGTGTGAATATAAAACATCATCATGTCAGATACAGTCATACTTATATTAAATACAACATTCATTTTGAGGAAACCTTATTACCTTTTTAGAGCAGACTTATTCAAAAATTCTGCTTTCTCTCCAATCTGTTTAAAAAGGAAATAATGTAGTTCTAAATCAACATACATAAAACAGATGTAGAATCCTTTTTTTTATCTTATGTCACTTTCATGTCTAAAAATAAATCTAACTTAAAGTAAAACATCATGATTTAAGAACACTCAGATGTTAAAGAATACCGAATGGCAAACCTTTTCGGAGATCCACCAACCTTTGCAGATGCTCCTTTAGGAGCGATGAACGGTGCTTTGCTCCCTTCTTTTGACTCATCCTTTTGCTTTTTCTTCTCTGCAGCTTCCGCTCGTCTCCGCTCGATCTCTTCTTTCATCTTCCTTCTCTCTTCCTGATCATTATAATTCCAATAGAGACAAATTTAAGTGATCTACATTTTTGTTGCTCCGACAATATAATAAAACAGTGATTCTATACAAAGCTACTACAGAATGCAAAAGATTCCTCCATATGTTATGGCCCATTACGATGTGATATACATAATTATTCATATTTTGATTTTCTACAATATTTGAATTGATTATTCCCGCAAAAATAATGTCAAGATCTCACCCTTAATTTCCCCTTAAGAGAAGATGTTTTGAAGAATGTTAGGAACTGATACCCGTTTACTTGCATTGGTTAAGTGCCCACACAATAGAAGTGAAAGGGTGCCAGCACTGTTTGATTACCAACATTCTTTAAAATATCTAATTTTGTGTTCTGCAGAAGAAAAAAACTCATTTGAAATGACAAGAGTGAGAATACATCTTTTGCTAAATGTACATGCATTCCACAAGCATGCATACTTTTTGTAAGAGTACATGTATGCAACCAGAAGTATGCAAATTCTGCACCTCTTCCTTGGCTTTCTTTTCCGCCAGCTGTTGCTTCTTCTCCTTCTCTTCCTCCTCCAGAATCTTCTTCCTCTCCTCTCTCTTCTTCTTCAGCTCCTCCAGTTCAGCTTCAGCCATCTGCTGCTTCTGCTTCATCTTCTCCAGTGTCTCGCTGTCCGTCTCATTTCTCCTACGCTTCAGCTCCTGAAGCTTGCGTTCTGCTTCGAGCTTGGACATGGGATCTTGCTTCTCTGAGTCGGGAGAGCGCAAGCTCAGGCTACAAGAGAAAAAATGAACTTTGTTACTGACTTTCAAATCTGCTAGTGTAAATAGTAATTTGTGAAATGATGAAAGAATTTTACTGCACCTTGAGTTCTTTTCCGGTTTCTTGGCCTTTGCAGCGCTGTCATCTGCATCCAGCTTTGTGGACACTTTCTGTTAACAATTATGAATGTTTTTAAGTATGTTAATTTGTTGGCTTGAACTTTAGAGATTCAAACTAGACCATTTACTTACTTTGTCACGTAAAAATGAAGGTTTCGGCATTTCCTCCACAACCTAAAAATGGAAAGACAGACCACCTTATAGATATAGTTCAATAAAAAAAATGAAAAATTCTGTCATTATATCCTCAGCTTCGAATTATTTTAAATCTGTGTAAATGTATTTGTTGTAATGAACACAGGAATATATTTGGAAGGATGCTTGTAACAATCCTTTTTGAACCTTAATGGAAATATTTTTTTCCTTTGTTCTGTGGACACTTCTGTGAAGGACATCAAAAAGTTCCTGGGTCATCTTTATTTCCTATTATTGTATTTAATGGGGTCAAAGAACTGTAGGGTTAAAGGCATTCTTCCAAATATCTTTCTCATTGTTAAACCAAACTAAGATATTAATACAGCTTAATATAGGGGCAGCATGTGAGTAATTCATGACAGAATTATTATTTTTAGGTGAACTAACCCTTTAACTAATGTTGTGGTGACAACGTGGTGAGCACACACTGAATGTTTTTCAATCAAAGTGACAAAAACCAGTGAACATGCAAATGACTTAACGTTTCTTTTCAGAACCTCACATATGAAGCAAAGCAACACAATTCTGTTCGTGATCTTTACATCTAGTGTGCTGTTTGGTGGAAAAATTCAAAGTGTGAGACGTGCAAACATTTGTCTTTCCACGCCTGACCACAGGTCAAATGAATACCTCAGGCATTTTTAGTTTGGTTTTGTTTTCAGGTTTGGACTTTGCTTCTTCAGCTTCTTTCTTCCATCTTGGCTTGTCTTCAACCTCTTTCTTTGGAGTTGCAGGTTCCTCAACTTTCTTCTTCAGTGTTGACAGTTTCTCCTCTTCTTTCTTTGGTACTTGGACCTTTATCTCCACCTCTTTCTTCATATGTGGTATCTCCTCTTCTTTCTTTGGTACTTGGACCTTTATCTCCACCTCTTTCTTCATATGTGGTATCTCCTCTTCTTTCTTTGAGATTTGGACCTTAACATCAACCTCTTTCTTGATTTGTGGTTTCGCCTCTTCTTCCTTCGGGATTTGGACCTTCATTTCTCCCTCTCTCTGCATTTGTGGTTTCTCATCTTCTTTCTTGGGGATTGCGACGTTTACCTCAAACTCTCTCCTTACTTGTGGTTTCTCTTCTTCTTTATCTGGAATCTGAACTTTCACCTCAATGTCACCCATTGATATTTTTGGTGATTCCTTGTCAGGTTCATTGGTTTTCTCAAGCTCTTTTGTAGTTTCCTCAGCCTGCCTTTTCACCGGAGGTTCGTCCTGAATTTTAACCAATACTTCCACAAAGTTTTCTTCCGGTTTCTTAGATATGCTGTTGGTTTCTGTTGGTGTAGATGGCTCCACTT
Source organism: Triplophysa yarkandensis (assembly GCA_033220385.1). NCBI lineage: Eukaryota > Metazoa > Chordata > Actinopteri > Cypriniformes > Nemacheilidae > Triplophysa > Triplophysa yarkandensis. Next base: position 10,107,159 of record CM065677.1, on the reverse strand, counting down.
TGACTTCCACTTCTACCATTTGGCCAGTATTTTCATCTTCTTTTACAAGATTGTCCCTGGCTTTCCTTAATACTACATCTTCACCCTCAACCTCTTTCTTCTCTAATTCCGTACTTGCTAACTCTACATTTTCTGTGTTTTCTTTAAACTCTCTATTTATACTGATATTTTCTTCCTACAAAGTAATAAAAAATAATTTCAAAACATTACATCAATTTAAATGCATTCGCTTTCAACCAACGTTGTTGTTAAACCCCAGAAGATATTTAAGAACATACCTCATTTGGTACATCTTGTTCTTTGGTTTTCTCTGTTGATTCCTTAAAAGAAATATGACAAATCTAAAACCACTACAAGATCCTAATAAAGATTATTTTCTCACTACAGATCTAAGAATGTGGTAAAATGAAATAACAGGAAAACATTTGGATGCGTTGAGTTTGAATAATCTACCTGTTGTTCCTCTTTCTCAAGACTTTGTTTGACCTCTTTAGCCATCACATGTGGTGCTGACTCTTCCCTTGCCGTCTCCTGAACCTCTACTTTCTTTTCTTCTACATTTTCCTTCCATGAGTTGGTTTCAGTTGAAGAGACCTCATTATGGGACTCTTCAGCATCTTCTTTCCTTCTTGGTTTGTCTTCTGTGGTGGTGGCATTTTCATCCGTGATGGTGGGATCAAACTCCTTCTGTCTCTCTAAAGCTTCCTTCATTCTTCGCTGCCTCCTTGCCTCTCTCTTGGCAATCCTCTCCAGAAGAGCCTGCTCATCATCCTCAGATGGTGCAGAACCAGAGATTAATGTTGTCGTCTCTGTACTGAACACATTATATGTAGGTTTTAATTAAACGTTTTGGGTTCTACAAATGATAGGATTTGAATATGTTAATATTCACTTTAGCAGAGAAACAACTACTCATTCTTTAACTTTTCTATTTTCGAAATCTCAGTGAAACATGTGCAATGACAATTTAAAAAAAATAAAAAATGTCACCTTTTGCATAGAATGCAGACCTAATAGCTCAGCCATTAACACAACAATGCAATTCTAGCATAATATTGTGGTACAATTATGTTTTATTGTTTATGAAAAATCAACACTACCTGTTTGTTTCTGCTGCTGTTGTACTATTCAACTCCTCATTTTCCTTATTGCGCAGGCGATCTTGGCGTGCTTGTCTGCGGCGCTCACGGGCCACCTCCTCATCATCATCCAGAGTGTTCGTTCTGTAAAGACAGTTCAATACAACTCCTTGAATAAAGAAGTCTCTTTCTTCAGGAGACAGACCGTCAGCCAGGCCAATTTTGACACTAGCAGTTTTGGCACCATTTGGAAAATCTATCCATGAGTTATTGCGTTTATTCTTGATCTGTGTATATATATATATATATATATATATATATATATACACACACATTTTAACATTGATTACACAGTTATTGATTGAATTGTACAGAGGGGTATTGTTGACATTGAGATTTATATAAAGGGAGTTCTTAATTAATTTATTTCTTGATTTGTATAAAAACCCCAGTCCGGCCCGAAAACCCTAGAAGAAATTATTGACACATGTGAGGAGACCGAGAATCTAAGGAGACAACAAGACTGAGAAGAAAGTTTTGTTAGCAGCTCTGCGTCATGGTAAATTAGCGAGAGACTATAAACTCAAACAGATGCCAAATCCCACAACATCTCCAGTGTTTTCCCCACAACTGGGATGTGGCCCAGTTACGCTGGACTCATGTTCTCGCTCTCTGTTGCAGTCGATTGAGTCCGGCCTGGCTTCAGTTTGCCATGGCCTGTTGGCGTTTATAAGAGCAATTGATCGATTGATGAAGGATGGGTTTTATTTTCTTCCCTTTTCTTCTTCACTTCCTCGCCAATGATTCACAGATGTTGGAGATGGTAGAAAGACACTCATAACAGGCATCACAATTCTGTCTTCCTTCCCAGGACAGCGGCGGAAATCCGAAACAATCCGGAGTCCCGAAATGAAAAAGGTCATCCAAAACGACAGTCAGATGGAGTGTCTGTGATGTTCTTGGAAGAAAACGGCTTATATAATGAAGAGGTATTGCCGAAAGAATACAAAAGCTTTCAGAACTTCAGACTGAGAAATGAGGGAGAAAGCTATGACTCTTGACAGAAACTAAAACATAAAAAAAAGCAGTCAAATCATTCCAAATTCTGTGACGTTTCCTCAACTTGCTGAACAGAGACATAGGGTCAGTAGGACAGGCCCGGTAAGAGCTGACAATGTCGGTCAATACCCTGATTCGCATGAAGCTGACCGGCATAATGGTCAATTTACACCAATGATGGCACTTCATATTTTTTTATAATTGCATCACATTGCAGCCTATGTGATTAGCAAATTGCAACGTTTAAAAATGGTTTTGCATTTAATTGCCTAGTCCAAAAGCAGTTCCGGTTTATATTTAGTAATCTAGTATATCTAGTACTATATAAAAGTGTACATATGTGACATTTTGATTCAGTTGTAAACGTTCTGTTGGTTTTGTTTGTGTAAGTCTTTTTTTATATCTTCCGAAGTGGTCTATATGATGGTTCTCAGTACATATATACTTATGATTATCTGTACATATATACTTATTTCAAAAGCTTTGTGGACTTCGTTAACTGCTGCTCTACTACATCTTACATTACAAACAAGTATAATGGAACCATGAAACTGATTTCACAATATTTTTTCTACATAATATCTTTATAATGTAATGTGGTTAACATCTGGAATATATTGAAATGGCTAAAAATGAAACTGAACAGAAAATGTGGAAACTGTTGAATGAGGGAATGTATTTAGTAAAAATGTTGACTCATCTGTTGAGTTGTTTAATCATGCGATTTATGAGCGATGCCATCTCCACTTCCTTTCAAATAAAAATGTGGCTTTATTCAATTGTTGTTTAAACTGGAAGCCTTGACTGACTGTAAGGGCTTTCTTTTTCACCAACAACTCCCACAGAGCATATTTTTTCCAGATATGATTCCAATAAAAGTTATTTTCTAAACTACAAAGCCATGAATGTGGTTGAAATACCTCTGCTGAGACTCATCCATCTCAATAAAGTTTCACCCTTGGTTTTCTCTAACGCATGCCACAAACAATTCCTGAGGCTTAATTAAAATATTGCATTATAAGACATGTATCCTATAACATGCAAACAAAGAAATTATTTTAACTGATGGAAAAACTTGTCACAGTTAAATAAAGATATATTTTTATCAAATGTTTGTCAAATTTCTATAAGAAAATATGTACATTTAAAAGCTATTGTAAATATTTTAAGTTTTAAGTAAATGTTTAAAAGTTTTAAGTAAATATGCTGTTGCAATATATATGCAAGTAAAAAAAGTACATCTTATTAACTCAAAATGTCTAAAACATTGGTGTATATTACAAATACATATTTATTTAAAAACACTTTAAGATACATAAACTTAAACAATTATTCGTACATTTAACTGTTGGGCTTTTACTCAATTATTTTTTATTTTCCACTGAAAAATAAATATTATGTTTTTAAAAATATTATTGAGTAAAAGAGTTTATTATTTTTAAACTGACAAAGCCACATGAAACATTTTTACCGTTTATTTGTACCAATAAAGATACATCATATTCAATCGTTCACATTTACTGAACTGTCCTTATATGGATTGCTGGATGGTTGATGTTATAGAAGCTTGGAGAAACCGCAGTTCTAAGTCTATGAGTGTGTCCAAGTCATTCTGAACTATAAACAATATGAACAAACCCCGGCCTGCCAGAATCCCAGTGCACATGGCCCATGCTAATACATACATTTTAATGAATGTCAAGATGTGATGTTATTAAAATTCTTTTACGGCACAAAAAGCCTTTTTAAGTTCAACCAACAATGAAATCAAATTCTGTTATGAATTACCCCCTCTGAAGTTGTTCCAAACCTGTCAACAAAAAAATCCTTGTGTTCTTGAACACGGAAACAGATATTGGGTCGAATGCTTGAAACCAAAAAGTTCTTCTTATAAGGTAATTTTTCCTATATGGTGTTCAATGGAATTCAAGAACTGTTTGGTCATACTGTAGGCATTCTTTGAAATATCTTTTTCTGTATTCATCAGAATCCTAACACTACACAAATCAGATTTACTTGTACATCAAGTCGCCCGAATAAACCATTCCCTGTCCAAAAGAAAGTAAAATCTTCTCTTTCATATCCCACCTGTGTCTGTCTAAATACAGATATTATCTGGATTTACTTTACTGACCTGTCAGCTGTAACCATGCACAGTAAGCGTGGCAAGACGTTTACGAGCACATCAACCTTTATAAGGAATAAAGAGGAGAACAGAGGCGCGGTTGTTTGGATCATACAGATGCAGACGCCTCTGACTTGGCCAGGACATTATAGACGGCACTTGTGGGGCTTGAAATAGTATTAAACAGTACAAAGATCATATTTTATTACATCACTTAAGAAACAAAGTACATGTATCATAAGCAGATTAAACTTGTGTGTGTTTTATGAATGTGAGACATACTTCTCTGTCTCTCGTTGCATCTCTTCACGCTTCTGTCTCCGCAACTCCCTGCGACGCTCAAAATCAATGTCCTCATCCATGATGGTTCACAAGATTTAGGCTGAAAGAGACACACAGGGTTGAATTTGAAAAGATGTTAAGTAGATGGTCAAAGTGATCTTTGTGGTTCAAAGTCAAGATGCTCCAATATTGCTTATAATATATGTGCCTGTATACCAATCATTTAATTTTAGCTTCATGGTCAGTTGCTCTCGCAAAACTAGCAAATAAAAATACACAAAGCTCACAAATATAAATCATAGACTGACTACAGTTTTGCAAAATGCTCATTTGCTGATGTTTACTTGTTTTTTGATTCTCCTGGGTTTTGACTTTTTACAGGAATAGTTCACCAAAAAATAAAAATAGTGTCACCGTTTACTCATGGTTACGTTAAGTCCAAATGTGTAACCATTTCTTTGTTCTGATGGACACAAAAAATATTTGGAAGTTATATATAATATATAAAACACTTTTATAATGTATATAAGAAATTTTATAAAATGTTGGAAAGCAAAATTATCTAGGATACTTACAAATTTACTACCATTTTCCTTTCCTGGTGGGGTCCAATACTTATTTTATTCGTCCAAAGCTTTCTACGTGTTCAACCACACAAAGTAGGATGTGGAGCCACTAGAGAGTGTGTAATTCATGATAGAATATTCATTTTTGTGTAAACTATCATTTTAAAGCTTTGATTATTTATTGTGTCATTTTAACCAAGCCTTCTTAAAAGTGTATTTTAAAGCTTCAGTTTCTGTTCTCATATAAAAACTGCAACACAAATTCAAAATGGTGTACATACATGTAGTATATAAACATTTTAACAACAAAAAAATTTAAATAATCTACATCATGTATAAATCATGTATAGCGACAACTAATGGCGGAAGTGAAAAAGTATTTCAAAAAAATTACATTGTAATTTACAAAATGGTGCCATCATTTTCTCAACAACTTGTCATTGAAACCCCTGTATGACTTTCTTCTGCAGAAAACAAGGTTAAAATTTGAAGAATGTTGTACCCAGTGATGTAACTTATTTGCTTGGAATACACACAATAAGGTGTTAGGGTTTCGAACGTTCTTGAAAATATTTTTTTTTTGTTCTGCAGAAGGTAGAAGGTCATACAGATAAGAAATGACCGGAGGAAGAGTAAATGATGACACACTTTACAATCAGTTTGTACTATAATCCTTTGCTTTTCACTCTAAGGACCAATTCCTGATTGAACAGAAAAGACTTGGAATGTGAAAGTATGTCCAGCTTTGTGATAATGGAAATTGTCAGTCTTTCGCAGTATAGGTCAACAGGCCAATGCCTACAGGTGCAAAGCAACTTTTTCTCGAGGATTTCCTTGTGATACCATCCAAGCCTAGTGAAGTTTTAGAAGCAGTATGCACTATGAATGTTCATAACTCCGAATGTTAATAAATCCTCAGACAGAGTGTCCTGTTCTTATTTCTCTCAATACTTGCTCTTGTTCCAAAGAAAAGACTATGATGACCATGTTTTGCATTCCCCAGCCTGCCTATCACTGTACAGCCTTCCTACAGCAAGGTATGTTCAAGTCCACAAATCAATTCCACATGACCAAAAGAAAGAACATATTCTTATTTACACATCTGCGACTGATTCCAGGTTCCGGGCATTTTGCCCTCTGCACGGTTCTCAGGTTCCACTGAAATTCTTAAGAGAAATACCATAACGCTTGAATGCACCAGTTTTCGGTACAAACTGCAAGTCTACAGAAGGAATCTCAAAGGAATTCGACAGTGAAGACTGACAAATGATGTTCCATTCTGTTGACAGATTAATCGAGGATGTCTTTAGCCCGTGCCTGGATTCTAGACCTAAAATAATATCTTATTTCAACAGAACAAAAAAAAAAACAAGACTATTTCCTACAATGGTAATAAATCAGGTTTTGTAACAAGCATTCTTCAAACATGTTTCTCTGTGTTCATCAGAACGAAGAAATGTTCACAGATTAAAAACAACTCAAGGCGAGGAATTGCTGAAAATAATGTCTGAATCTCTTTAAGCACATACCACACCATATTGTGGGTTTGCTGTAAAGCTTTATTTTGCACGAACAAAACAGGTATATAGAGCCACATCTTATTGAGATTTATGAGATCAGGATGATAGATTTCCTTCATCTGTGCTATTTGCACAAACTCATCAGCTCCATAAAAGACAAAAGCAGTATGATGTTCTTCCTTAAACCTTTTAAATGTGTAATAATCATTACTGCTGACAATTCCATCAAAGACCTTAAAACACATTAAGACTAACATAGAGCAGAGGAAGCAGCTGCACATTGGCAGTGAACCAACTCCTCAGCATAAGCTTGCAAACTTCCTTCTGGGGAAGTCACACCGATGCAGCATCACAGGGAACCCCCACTACAGATACGCTCGATCCATGGCTAGTGTCCTAAAAATATGACCATACAGGAAGGCCTTTGTGTCATGACGCCTAACAGGAGGGAGTTTCTGCTACATCGTGTGGCTTTGTATAACCAAACATGGTTAAAGATGCTCATCCAGTGAAACTAACATGAGGTAAGGTTTACAGTCTGCAACCTCTAAATATATACAGTATTTTCCAGCACGTGACATTTACAATCTTTACTGCATTAAGGTTTGGCACCATCATTCAACCGGGCCAAATGTCATGTGTCTCATTCCTGTCCTGAAGACAGCAGGAAATGGTTCTATATCATCTCCTAATTGTTCTCTTTCTTAATAAGAATATATTTCTCCGAAAGATTAAGGTGTAGCTGCACCTTTAGCAGTGTAAACATAAATCCTCTGTCCACAAAGAAGCCCATCAGAAATCTTTGGCTAGATCTGTGCCGGTTGCCACAGTCATGTTTAAAACTGGACAAATATCACAACTCATTGGTAATTTTTTTAACCCGATGCTATTGGTCTCAATAGGATCAAGATTTATTAACTCAGGGGAAGCTGGATAATGAGCCTATTTCCAAAAAAGTGTTTTTCAAAGAACGTTAAAGATGTGCATCATTTTTCTTTCAAACTAGATTTTATCATGTGTAAACTGCCTGTGAAAACCCACTTAAAGTAATTATTTTGTGATTTTCTTTTTTATATATGTCAAAGATTGAAATCATAGTAAACATTAACAGGCAGAATCAAATTTGAATGCTTGTTTTCTCAGAAATAGATTTTCCAGCTTTATTCTGGTTTTCACAGGCAGGGTCGATATTAACTTCATAATCTAATATTTAACATAACCTTTTGCTCATAATGCTTTAGACTTAAATGAGATAAGATATCTATACTTGGCAGACTTCAACATGTATATAGCAAAAAACAACTTCTGCATCTAATAAGAGCTTTTTCACATCCACTTAATTAAAATTCCATCCATCAGATTGTGGACAGGCATGCAGGTCCTGATTGCAAAGTCTGAATTATCACTTTACTAGTTTATAACTTAATCACTTCCAAGAATGCAATGATGAAACACTTGCATTTATGTGAAGTGATAGTTTATCCAAAACGACATTTGAGTCATTTACTCACCCTGTTGTTATTTCAAACATGTATGACTTTCTTTTGCAGAACACAAAAGATATTTTGAAGAAAGTTGTTAACCGCACAGCAGTGGCACCTTTTTACTTTTATTGTAAAGACATAAAACAATGGGAGTGAATGAGTGCCAGCTACCAACATTCTTCAAGGTTACTTCTTTTGTGTTTGCTGAAGAAAGAAAGTCATACTGGTTAGAAATGACAAGAGGATGCGGTGCATTAATGACAACAGTATTTCCATTTTTGGCTGACTATCACTATGCTTTCCTGCCTGTGCTTTCTCTGCTTCCTAAATATAACAAAAAACCATAATTTCCGAAAAGTCATATTTACAAAAAGATTAAAGTAGCTGCCGTGCACTATAGTACGGGTAATCAATTTCGACTCTCTTTATTTACCCCAATAACCCAAATAAAGACATTTTTTAAAGAAGAAATATTTGGTCTACAGATGCACTTAAAAATGCCAGAGAAGCAGGCTACTGGACAATCTTTATTTGATTAAAAACATGTTCCATGCTTAGTGACTTATACCATGTAAGGAAAAGACCTGACTTGGCACAAGAAGCTTTCCACAGTGGGACATCTGGATAGCTTATGATAAACAGTTTTGTAATGGAGTGCATTCAAGGACCGAACCTCAAAACGGAATCTGGGATATCTGTCTTAATCACACAACATCTGCAAAATTCTTAGTGCATATTCGGTAAACAGACCCAAAGAAAGCTTTGGTTTCATATCACGCTGACCTCACGACTCGGGAATTCGAAATGTGCCAATTGTCCATCATCTTTTGGTTTAGTGGTACACTGGAGATATTTCCAAGTCTATCCAAAGAAAATGTTTGCTGCATAATTTAAATCAGTGCTATGGAAACTGTGTCTTCAGATTACCTGCTTTTTAACATCTGGCAGTGATGAACTGTGTGTGAAATGAGTTGTCAAATGGATTGTATTTTGTTATTTATTTAACTGTGCAAATGGTGCCAGGAATTTTGAATATATATTACTATCAAAAACACACTTCACACATCAACATCATTCTTCCGTCAAAAATGAATATAAAGATATTTTAAAGAAAATTGGTAACTGGCACTCTTTTGTGTACAATATAATAGAAGCGATTGGGTACCAGTTTGCAACTTTCTTCAAAATATCTTCTTTAGTTAGCAGCAAGGAAAGCTGCTTTTATTTTTTTTATTTTTTGAGAATTATGTTAATACTAAAAATAAATACATGTTTTATCATCTTCAGTGTAGTTTCCTTTTGACAAGAATTTACAGAAATGTTTTCTTGTTATTTTGTCAAGCCCCTTAAGATCTCACCCAGAGATGCTTTTTAAAGAATTTATAAAGGGAGTCCCCAATCTTTTTGCACCCTTATCCGTAGTTCTTTCTTTAATTTTTAATTAAAATCCTTTTAAAAACATTTCTATTAAATAAAATGAAAGTTTAATCATGAAAAAAAACATGCATGTATGCTAAATTGGCTTTGGTCTATTATACTAATTCACACATTTAGGCATACACCTTAAGATCAAAATCTTTTGAAAATAATGAGAAACATATTACTCAAGTGTCCCAAAACTTTTCACCAGTATTGTACAGCTCTTGATGCTGATGCTGTGCATTCCACAGACATTTCCAAATGCCTTTCAGTTGTAATATCAATGTTTAATTAAATGAACATTTATTGAAAGACAAAAAAGGGGATAATTGATGCATGTGCACTAAATGCATCTTGCTGTGCCAATTAAAACATTTTTGACAAAAGCAATTCGTTTGTTCTCCACAAGAGAATCCCTCAACAAAATGCATTTTAATTGGCAGCACATTACTTTGATATTAACATTTTGGCATTGCAAATTAACTTTTTCAAACAGACCTAGCAAATAAATGCATTTATGTTGAAATAAACTGGGTTTCAATTCACAATTTATATTTGACTGGTAAAAAAAATAACCTACCAGTGGTGTAGAGGGTTTTTCTTTCCTTTCAAGTGTTTTCGTCTTGTTGAAAGCTTAAAGAAATAACATTAGTCTTGACTGCACAATTTATAAAAAGTTCAGGATTCAGACCCCGCCTCTGCTTAGCTCCATCACATAAACATTTGCCAAATGTCTCTGCGTTTTCCTCTATCCAAGAAGTAATAGATCATTGTCACAACACTCGTGTCTCATTTATCACAACCATCGAAACTCATTTTTGTCCCAATTTATCCTAGATTGACAAGATCAATGTAAAACAGAAAGAAATTACAATGGGAGTTGAAATGACAGTGTGTGCTTCAATCAACCACATTAAGTTTAATATAATGTTTCTAAATATTATATAAATATATAATAAAGTAAGTTCACCTAAAAATAACAAGAATTGTGTCATTACTCACTCTCATGTCATTTCAAGTCTGTATAGTATTCTTCAACAACAAAAAAAAGAAGATATTTTGAAGAATGTTATTTTTTCATTCTGCATAAGTCGAACATTTTCAGTTCCCCCTCATTTTGTATTGATAAATTACTCAAAATGCCAGTGAATGGAGGCTTAAGAAAAAGAGCAAACACTGGTCAGAGACTATGTCATCATAGAGATTGTTACAAAATAAATTGAATCAGGATATATTATTTAAGGTTTTTGAGAAAATGTACAGCCCAAAGGTTTGGATAACTGACTTTGTTGCCGTTTCAGACATCAGTTATGGAATTGACTTCAAGAATTCAGGAATAAATTACTTATTGAATTTATAAATAATATAATATTTGTCAAGACCAGTTGCCCGTCACATGTAGAATAATTTTACTAATACAAATAATTTCAGATTTGAAAATTCCTTTTAGTTCATTGCATTGTAACTTTTAACTAAATATCAAATTACATTCATGCATATTAGATCTTTTGCCCCACTATATTAATTTGGATACATTATAAACGTTTGACATGGCCACAAACAGTTATGAATGGACACACACCCTTTCGGTTAATTATTGAGTGCCGATGACCAGCATTACTGTATAACAACTTGTGCCAAAGTCCCAAGCATAACCATTTTAAGAGACAGGAAAAACTGAACCCTTATTGGCAGTAAAGAAGATGCTACCTTGTGTCTAGATCTCCATGGGCTTCATCCAAACAGTTCTTAAATTGACTCCTTGGCAAGTCCTCCTCATTCACATTCCGATGATGTTTCAAAGCGATGTTTTAAAAAACATTTCGGCAAATCCATGTTTGAGCAACTACATCTATAAATAAACTAAAAGCAAAAAAATTATTTTTATATAGCAATATTATTTGCATAGATTTAAAGTTGTGTTTTCCCGTAAGCATTTAAATCAATTTCAAGGAATGAAAATTGTTCTTGTCTCTTGTCACCTGTATAACTTTCTTCTGCACAACACAATATAAAATATTTCGAAAATGTATGTAAACAGACTACAACCCATTCTCTCTATGATATGCAAGAAAAAACCAATGCAATGGCTGCCAGTTACCAACATTCTACAAAACATCTTCTGCAGAAGACAAGAAACTTATACTGGTTTGAAAAGTCAAGAGGATGAGCAGATGAAGTCAGCGTTTACATTTAAGAGGGGTAGTTCCTTTAATCAAAAAAGAATACTCTTGCTAGACCTGTACAACAGGACAATAATTACATTAAAAATATTTTAGGGTACCTTTGTTTAAGTGTCTGATTGAGAACATGCCATGATAGTTCAACATGCCAAAGAAAGCTGTAATATGCTTAGACTGAAAAGGTAGTTTGCTTAGTGTTACATTCCATTAAACAACCAAAACCTGACTTAATGTCATGAATGCTTTCTGCAGACAATAGTCATACTAAGATCCTGCCCTCAACATTTGTTCCACAGAAGGCATGTTTCTGCAGTATATCACCGGCTCCTTGTGCATTCCAATGATGCAACAGAAAGACTGGGTCACAACACATGTGTATATGTATGTCATCTTTATTCTTAAATATTATTCTATTTGTAACAGGTAAAGAAAATATATTTTACCTACTTTAAAGTGAGAGGGATGTGCTAAACCCAGTAGACCTGTTACGTAAGGTAGTGAAAAAAAAGCATAACCACATGAAGCTACAATGTACCACAATTACATTATAGTTGTCAGACGGGATAACAAACATAGACGTGTAAAACAAGAATTCACCATGATTGTTGTTACAAAATAGGTAAACATAAAAAACTTCCTTGATTGTTCTACAGTACAGTGATAAACACACATTAAATATTAAATACACAAAATTGCAAAAACATGTTTTAGACAACAGTGGTGCAAATGTCACTCGACTCAGGCGACAAAGTAAATTTTTGCTGTTCTCTAACCATGTGTGTTGGATCGTTTTGGAAATATTGTTGTAATGTAAAAACGACTATATTCCAGTACCAAGGTACTATGTAACTTAGTAAAGACATTCACTTAATATCTCCATTAATAAATAAAAAAATACTTTATATAGATACGCTTTTAAAAAAAACTATTTGAAATTTAACAAGCATACTTCAGTTTTTAAACAAATTCAAATAATTAATTTCAATTGAATGTTTTAATAGTAGTCCTTCATGTAAGTAATATAAGGGTCTATCTTCCTATCTAAACTTTTACAGAGTAATAAAATGTAATAACTTTCAAAGTTTTTACATTTAGTCTAAGCCATTAAAGAGCCAGACAGTGAGACTTTATCTGTAAAATGTTTTCATTTCCTTTAACACTAGTTTGTTGGTTAGAATTTGATCTTTACTTCAAATCTGAAATAGTGATAGTTCACCCAAAAATAAAATTGACGTGATTTTAGACCTGCATGAGTTTTAGTCCTCCACTGACTTCCACCTCATTGACATATTTCTCAAAATATCTTCCTTTGTGTTTTACAGAAAATAAGAATCCAGTTTAAAAACTAATTATGATATCAGAACTTCTACTTTTGGTGAGTTATTCGTTAAAGAACAGGTGTTCTATATCTATTTATGAGAATGTATTTTGTTACAGAAAACAATTCTGCCATGCAAACACATAACCCTCTGCAACTAGAGACATTAAGACAAAATATAGGTATCTCTCAGACTATGATGTGACATTGTACAGACAGCTTTGTCTTGACAACTTTAAGATTAGTTTTGGCATAACATGCAGAGTAATGGCAGCAATGAACGTCAATTGTCATGTTTCTTTGATCTGTAGCTACTATGGTTTGCTTCTGTACGGCAGAAAAATTTATATATTTCGCCCTTTAAGAAAGGCACAGCTGGTATTCTGTGGTTTAAGATCCATTTAAGAAAAAAAGGTGAAACAGCAGAGCTAACAGAAAATAACAGCATTATAAATTTACAGTAAAAATAAATTTAGTGTCTAAATGCCATTTACCCGATCTGCAACCCTCATGCCACGTGAAAATATTTGTTCTCTAAATTTTTGATCAGTAACCAGTGCTCGACTTACAGTATATAACACTTTACGATACTTCAAACTCCGCCACAGAAACCACTATTCACACCAGCTGACCACTTCATCAAACTCTATATGCTGCATGAATCATTCAGAATTTCACAACGTAATACACAGATAACTTTGCTTCTTACTTTTCTGTTTGAGTAATTGCAGAGCTTATACAAGTAACATTTTCCACAGTAATGCCCCTACTTCTTTCCCTCATTGACCTTCCCTTGATCCTCCACCTTTTTGATAGCTGCCTGAATTTTGGCCTGGTCACCGAGGAGCTGTCGGGGTTTCACGGGTCGAAGATCCTCATCCAGCTCCAGCAAGATCGGTACTCCGGTTGGCAAGGTAACATTGACGATGTCTGTGTCTGATATACCTAATGAAAAAAATTTATATAAACGTTTAGTTGCGAGTGTGTCTGCTATTCCTACATTCCCAGCAAGAAATTTTTTTAGGCATTTACTGTTTTTATCCATAAAATGTACACAATGAAAAGACCATTCTGCAAGTATACAACTTTGATATCTTCAATATTGATCAAATAAGACCACTTAAAAAGTTAAAATCATAGTAAATAGGTAAAATCAAACTTTGATGCTTGTTTCACCAACATTAACCTGAAATTCACAAACAGTGTGAGATATCTATATTTAAAACACAATGATTTCTGACAACATTTTGTTACAAAACCAAATAGGCAAGTATTTAAGATATACATGATAAAGCATCTTCAAAGGGCTTAAAGGTCAAAGAGTTACGTCTTTGGCACCCATGTCATTTCGACCCTGCGGCCTTTAAGGTTTCCATTACTTGGTTTAATTGGCTTGATATATTCCCATTGTGATATGAATCGAATCACACCCTTCGTAAACAGGGCATACTGACGGCAAGAACATTGTTTACCTTCCAAGTGTTTAAGAAGCGCCCTGCAGCTGTTGCCATGCGCTGATACGAGAACAGTCCGGTCACTCTTGATCACCGGTACTATAACATCATTCCAATAAGGGAGTAGCCTGTCCAACACCTCCTTCAGACTCTCAGTTTTGGGGAGTTCCTCTTTTGGAACGTCGCACGTACTGTATCTACGGTCATTATAAATTTCAGCATAATAGGGATGTGACTCATCAATGGGGGGTGGAGTGACATCGTAGCTGCGCCTCCACCGCTTTACCTGTTCCTCACCGTGGTTCAGCGCCATCTCGGCCCGATTGAGGCCGATCAGGGCACCGTAATGCCGTTCGTTCAATCTCCAGGATTTGGTGACGGGCACCCACTCTTGGCCCATGGCCTCCAGCACCAACCAGGCCGTCTGAATGGAACGGCTCAGGATGGAGGTGAATACCCGGTCGAGCTGGTACCCGCTTTCCTTCAGGAGCTTGCCACATTCTCGGGCTTCCAGCACCCCGTTCACGCTCAGCTTCTGGTCGACCCAGCTGCAGAAGCGGTTCTCCTTGTTCCAGGCTCCTTCCCCATGCCGGAGCAGGAAGACTTTGTATTTGGACATCCAGATGATGCTGTGGGGGGGCCTGACTGGGAGAATAAAGGGCAAAGGTCAACGTCTAAATGTCAACATTTATTTATAAAGCTGACTGACCCAAGCAGACAACCACATAGTGTTATACAGCTTTACAGAACATGAAGACATGCTGGAACAATGCAGCACACGTCAATCAAACTTCAGTCATACGTTTAATGTCAAAACTAGCATTGGTGCAAATAAACAAAACATTGACAACAACTAGCACGCAAATGTGACGTATAACGCTTAAAAATATCAATGTGTCTTTCAAATACGAAGCTGTTTTTTAAATTTGAGGTGAAATATTATGATTAACTGCTCACCTTTTGATCAGAAAGCTCTCACTCAGGAGTAGCAGGAGCAACACGACATCAGGAACTATCAACAGCGGGATCACCAATCCGCTTGCTGCTTTTATTGAGTGACACTAGCTTCGTCCAATCAGGTCTGAGAATTGGAGACGTAGGCATTACGACAACGCCTGAAGGCGAATTGGAACGCCTCCCTGTTGATTTTTGCATAATCATCTAATCATGTTTTTTTTTTTCTATATGATTATTTAACATTTCAAATTATGTGTAATTCTGTTTTTGTTTATTTTTATTTTTATTTTATTTTATTTTATTTTATTTTATTGTATTGTATTTTATTTTACTTTATTTTATTCTATTTAATATTTTATTTTATTTAATATTTTATTTTATTTTATTTTATTTTATATTTTATATTTTATATTTTATATTTTATATTTTATATTTTATATTTTATATTTTATATTTTACATTTAATTTTATTTTATTTAATTTTATTTAATTTAATTTAATTTAATTTTATTTTATTTTATTTTATTTTATTTTATTTTATTTTATTTTATACATTTTATTTTCTTTAAATCCCCACATACATTACAATCAACACAGAGTTATCTTTATTGCTCATCACAGTATACAATTGATCACAATAATGTCAATCATAATATAAATATTATTATATAAAGACAACAGACTATTGCAAAATAATCACATATATATTAAAAACATTTGTGTAAACACACAATGTTTAAATGTGTAAAATAATAAGCATTCATATATACACTCAGATGTAGAATGCATATAGAAATTTTATTAGTTGTTCAGTATTAAGAAGTTGGTCCAGCAAACAGCTTCTTTCTGCCCTCCATGCCCGACATGGCATCCACATTTTTACGCCAGTCGGTCACTTCCTCTTTCTGGATGACAAAGATAAATGCATTAGACAATTACTATTGTTTGTTTGTTTGTTTTGTTTGGCCAAATTGAGCTATAGATTTATGTTGTGCATATGTTGTACACTTATGTGTGTTTAAAGCTAATGTCAATCGCTTTACTGGGAAAAAACTACATCTCTTACCTTTTCCTCTTCCTTTTTAACCGTCTTAAGGTTGGCCTTGAAGTCAATGGACTCCTTGTGTTTGGCTCCCAGCAAAGCCCCCAGCATGGCATCAGCGGATACTCTGACCCGCTTCAATGCAGGCCTCTTCATTTTACCCTTCAGCTCGAAGATTTTATGGTTCAAATCCGCAATCTTTCACATAATAAGAACACATCCGTGTAAAAAAGAAAGAAAAGCAAAAAAGTGGTATCATGTACTGTAGCACGTAAAAGAGGATGCAAATTTAGTTTCCAAGAGATTCATTTACCTCCCTATCACATTTATTAACTTTTGCTTCAACGTCGTATCGTTCCTCATCCACAACATCGATTTTTTTATGTAGTTCCTTGCACAGGTTCTGCAAAACGAATAATGACATGTAAAAGCGTACCATACGAACAAAAAGGTGAACATCTCGGCCAAAACAACAACCTGTAAATCCTGTACAGAAAGTCCAGACAGTTTGATTGGCGGGGCTCTCTCGTCCAATATTCTCTCTCTCTCAATCTTTTTCTGTTCCTTCTCTTCAGCCAGCATTGTACTGGATTTCTTCAGCATTTTGGTCTGTAAATCAATGCAGTTTCAATGATCTGATGTCATGATATAAAATCAAATTTAAGCACCAACATGAATTGGAAAAATGACATTATCATATAACATAAATGATTCCTTCAGAGTGAACAGTTCATTCAAAATTGTTCAAATTAAGCAGAAAGTTTTACAGAAAGTCACATTGAAACTAACCTTTAAGAAGAGACGGCGGGATGCCGTGATCTTTGGCTTTCTCTGAGGATGAGAAATAAAAGAATATAAATAACCCTTTTTTCAATATTCTAGTTTTGATTGCTTGTGTAAGTATCTGTATTGTAAGGATACTCACCGCACTGACCATTGGCAAAAAGAAAAGAAAATAAACACATACGAACACACACATTGAAACAAGATTGATATAACAGTTAACCACAGGAATATACAAAGCACAATATATAAAAACTGATTTATAAGAATACTTACGCAGATTCAGACATGTTTGTGGTTTGGTTGTTTGCTGGATGCTTGAAAATGAACAAATAACCTGTCAGCTGTTTGTGATGATGTAACCTACAGTAAAACAACAGAACTGTATTCATAAATGCATGTGTACTTGACACAGTCCTTTTAAAAGTTATAGGTTAAATAAAAAAATCTACTATCTAACACTTCAAAACAACACATATACAATATACTGTATAACTTGTGTCTGGGAGAGCTTACCTTTCGAATGATGGACGTCTGACTTTGGCTACCGTGAAGAAACTGCAACTTTATAGATTCTGATGGGCTCATGAGAGGCTCACTAAAATAGACCACTGTCCTCACTATTCTCACTCTCAAATGCTTTGCATCCCAGGCTGTTCTGAGCAGCAGCTTTCTGCAACGTGACGGACCATGCACCTGGTGCCCAAGTGTACTTTATGTTTTCTGGACTAAAGGTGAGAACAACAATACTTAACCTTAAATAAGACCCCTTGATGTGTAACCATACCTAAAATGAAACTTGTGGGTCTTATTTTTTGGTTGGAACAGTTTTGGAAGAAAAATATCAATTACTGTCATTAAAATGTTAAGCAATTTGTTAAAAATTGTTACAAAATAAATAAAGTTGTTGCCCACAAAACGTAAAGTTTGACTCATTGTGCAAAATAATATCAAATAAAAACTAAATAATACAAATTCTCGACTGGCCTTTTCTATTACAGGCATATTCTGTTGAAAGTTCATATGTATTCTACTTTACTACTGATTTACTACTGATTATTTATGAATAATGAAACATTAATACAGGAACATTAAATGGTTTCTGAGAGTATACCTCTAAGGCCAAATAATGATGAAAACATGAAGAAGTATACTTAAACAGACTCAAAACAGACCCAGTAGTTGCTGGGAAGTTTGTTCTTTCTGATATGTTGTTTTATGCTGTCATCATCAGGTTAAAAGAAGAACTGCACTTGCATAAGTTATATATCCCCAATGCTCCAAAAATACTGAAAAATGTCTTTAATTGTTAAATACTACATTTCACATGTTAATGTCAAACAAGCATTATAATCAAACAAACATACAGAGACAGACAACAAAGCATTGTTTGCATTTCTAAAGTCTCAACATCTTACATTTTGTGGTTAAAATTGGTTTCGAATTCCACAAAATTGTACAAAAAAGAACATGTAAACAGTTTATTGACAAATAAGTTTAAATGATTTATAATAACAAAAACAACAACAACAACAACAATAATAATGATTATGATAGTAATAATAATAATTATTATTTTAATAATGTACTATTATTATTAAGTTGTTTGAAAATGTGCATTGGAC